>BOPP01000147.1:1451455-1471976 GCA_017312745.1 Gryllus bimaculatus
ACTTCCATGAAAATAATACAGACCGTTTGGTGCAGTGGGTGGCGCCGATCCTCCTGCTCCAAGGTCCCGTATGTTTCCACCTGGTGACAGAGGCGAAGCACACGCGCTGGGATTTAATTGCAACCTCGTTTCATAAGCTCCCAGGAAAACCAAGTACCATTTCCCAGATAATTTACTCACTCGTATTCTGGAAGAGGCACAACATGATAAAATGTTCAGCTACCTAAACAGTGTTCGCTACGTATAATCGCAAATTGGCAGTTCAAAATCACCAAAACATATTCGTTTGTCTTAGCGCAAAATATTAGCGCGTCATTTGGAATGCAGCTGCGAGACCGCATCTACAACTTCGTTGCTTTGTCGACACCAGTAACACAGCTTCCAGTGCCTAGTGAATACGTCTTGAGGCTGGCTGCTCCGATCCGCTGCTTGAGTGGTTTCCTTTGGCCATTTCCAGCAGATACGGTGGCAGCTCGTTCAAACTCTGCTGTGAGCGATCATTCTTTTTCCAATATGCCTTCACCCTACTGCCCTCGGGCTCATCTTCCATGGTCACACGGCCTTACTTGCACCGAGAAAGAACCCGAAAGCGTCAAAAACACGGAATGAGGCGATCACTGAACAGGAAGTCGTTCGGTTCGAGTCCCGGCAATAGAAGACTTTCGACACTAGCCGGATTAGACGCTATTCCGAAACTGGAAATCTAGCAGACGGCTGGTGTTGATCAGGGAAACCACGAAAAACTACCGATCAGAGCAGCCATCCGCTAGGATTTGTCTCTAGACAGCGACAGAACTCCACCTAGATATTGCGCTAGAGCCGAAAATCCAGTCACCGTCGAGACTCGAACCTAGGACCTCCCGGTCAGTGGCATTCCAGTTGATGAACTTGCGCCACAAAAGAAATACACAATACAATATCAAATATGTTTATAGCTAAACGAAAACCTACGATAGCCCCCGTGAAAATGATCGGCCGCATCGCCTCCTGCGGCCCAAGCGCTGTGTCGAAGGAAGAGCAGCAGAGCATCACCACGGCTGAGGGGCAGCGCCGGCCCCTCCCCCTAGCGGCGAGCGTGTGTGTGTGTGTGCGCGCGCAGGGCGGGCGGAGGGGTCGGGGGCGGCCGGTAGCTTTGTCGTCGCGGTGAGATTAGGGGCGTCCGCCGCCCCCTCCCCTCCGATTGTAAAGAAGCGCTGGCGCGAGACGAAATCACCCGCGTTGGGGAGGAGGGGGAGGGTCCGTTACATGGTACATCCCGCAAGGGACGCGTGCGGGGAGTTTTTCGCGCGAGCCTTGTGCAAATCTCCTCCGATACACAGGCTCTTCTAATTCTGTTACGTCTTGTAAAAGCGACAACGCTCTGGCAGCGGTCGAAATTACTTGCTTTATCGTCTGTATCGGCTTAATTGAATTCTGAGAAGAATGAAACTCGTTGAAGGGAATAAATAAAATGTTTGCGGATGGGGGGGATTGGAAGCTTCCTGTGATTTGATATAGGCCTATTACACTCGATTGCAAGTAGGTAGTTCACTTAAAAAATATATTTGGTACATTACTGTCAACAGATCAGGTAGTAAGCATTTGGAGTACTTATGTATGTACTTGGCACGACTGCCCGTGAACGGGCTTACGCCTACCGGCGACATGCCTGCCTTGCAGTCATGGGTTAGTCCCACGCCGTATTCCAGACTTCTCAACCTGAAGTGATGTTTTTCGGTTTCACGCAGCAACATATATTGGACATTGCAAGCAAAACGCACACTATAATTTTGACTCGACCGGGAATCGAAGCCGGAGCCGCGTAGTGGAAAGCGAAAACGCTGACCAAGAGATATCCACGAGCCATTTAGGGTGCTTAGCTTGAAGGAATTACGAGTAGAGTGTGAGTACTTCATCACAGAGTGAGTGGGTCAGTGCGTATTTGCTGTTTACGTGCCCGTCCACTGTTCCAACCTTCTCCTCTCCCTGCCAGGATTTTCCTCGCTGCGAGGCGTCACCCCGACAAAGCTCGACACTCTCGCCCGTCCTGTATGCCGAAATGCGTGTATGTGAATGTGTGTGTAAGAGGACAGAAGGTGGCAAGGATGAGGATTTGATTCTGGACACGTCAACTGCTAAGGCCATTAATCCGAAAATGTAATACATATTTTTTCCCTCGGGAGGTGGCAGTGATATTCCCTCGCTGGATGGTGAGATCCGTCGCTGACCTTCTTGTGAGCTAGAGAGTATTATCTCAACCGAGTATCTCTCATTAGCAGAGCACTGTCGAGACATGCTCTAAACACCCGTTCGATCTCCCGGCATTTACGGTAGTGTAAGGACAAGGATGAGGAAGGAAAGATCGCCCGCGGACCTTGGCCCATTATTTAATATACTGCTGCGGTATTGATCGGAGAAACAACGGAAATCAACCGATTGGAGCAGCCAGAGTAGAATTCTTGCCAAAATACAAAAGAAAATTGCCATAACGTTCATGGCGCATACGTTGGTGGACAATATTTTCTTATTAAATAAAACAGTGCGGATTTTAAGTGCACTCGCTTCGAATCTTTAATGTCAATATCATTGCAATCATTGCAATTATTAGCGCCAATAGTTGTTACAATTATTTGGGCTCAATAACTCGCATTTTAATCGAGAATTTTATTCCAATTACAAATGTTGAAATGACCTGCTGAGTTTGCTTCTGAGCAATAAATGTGTCTTTCTCACAGACATATTCAAATACATTCTCGCAAGAAAGCAATGGTTCGTATAGTTGTTACTGGTTGTCATTCACAAACAAAGAAAAGAAGTAAAAAGAATGAAGAAGATTTGAAGTATCGCCGAAATGGAATTATGTCCATGATTTGGTTTTATTGAGGTTCAGAGAGAGTAATATTTTCTTGAATAATTTTTTTGCAAATATACACTTAAATTCTAAGAAAATGTATTTTGTATACAGTAATTTCGCCATAATCTATGGTAATTGGGGCTGATGGTACAAAAAGCTCGGATTACACGAAAAAAGACACTACATAATGTAATTTTCATTTACAATCTACATCGCAGTCAAACCCAGTGTAACAATTCTATTAAAATGACAGATACCAAAAACATGAGCGGTCACAATAATGTAGCAGTTAGACTGACACTGGCACCGACCACCGCACACGTGACCTTCGACGCATGTTGCCAATCAGCCAAGATATCTCTTCATTATCACCGCTTGTTTGCATGTTTGATGACTTGGTGCACATCAGGTTTTCCTTTTTGCACGTAATCTCGGCTTGCGGCTACTCTTCTGTGTATTTGTTCTATAAAAACCTTCCAATTTCTCTTCCTTCCTGCGGCGAGGCGTGTCATCCACCGCCCAGCGGGGTGCGTGAGGGGGGCGGCTGGTGGGTGGGGCGGGTTATCCTTACAGCGAGCGTGTTCCCGTGCCACGGCCTCCCCCCCCCGCGCACGCTGCGCTGGCCACGTGTCGCCACGTGGTCACACTAACAAGCGCCCGCGGCCGCCCCCTCGCCGTCCCCGGCCTCGCAGACAAGCGAATGACGAATTGCGAAGCACGCGCGCTCATTCATTAGCGCTCCCCTTCGACGGTGATTAACTTCCACCCCCTTCTTCCCATAACAAATATAGGCGCTAATAGATTGCGATCTGTTCGCATCTTCGGCGATACCATCGTTAGTGTCGTCGTAATGTTCGCGAGCGGTGGCCTATGTAACGACGTTACGAAAAGAAACAGGCCCCGATTCTTAAACCTCGACGTTTATTATGAATGATCTATGCGTATAATACTCGCGTAACCTGATTGTCGATTATGAAATTTGCTTCTCAATGTAGTGGAAAATAAACATAAAGAAATGACTCAACATGTTTTCGGAGTGTTCATATTAAATGGAATAAACGTAACTCGGTTAAGAGAACATACCGTTCTGCATAATTCGGCATGCCAGCCTCTATGACGAACAGACTCGTCAGCGTCCACGAACGTCCAAGCGCCGACGGCTTCAGGTCTATTGTAATGATTAGACTAGTGATGTCAAGGTCCATGCCGTCCGCTGAAATCCTTAGGACGGGTAACACGACAAAATCTTTAAGTACCTCCAGAAGAAAATATGTGAAGGGGAGCTTCTTCCTTCCCTTTCCTGGGAAAGCCACCGCTAAGTCTTCTTCCTCAATTGAATCCACGCCTACAATTAAACGGGATACAAATATTCATATTGGTAGATAATATAAAAAATATATTTGCTAATACTATGCGGTCCTGAAGGCTGTCATACGAGGAAGGCATAGCATCTATACACCTGAAGTAACTCCCGAAAATTTGCTATGTGGTTTCCTCCTTTACTTTTCAATACTACACTTCTTTATTCTTCAGCTTAATACTGCAACCGTCCATTCTGAATCGCGACAGGATATTTTTATTCGGGTTCGCAATAACTTTTTAAGTTCTTCTTTTGGTTGAGCATGGGGAGCAATCGCTGACGGAAACACCCCATCAACAAGGTAACCACCGCCGGGGGTGGGGCTAAGCACTTCAAACAGATGTAACTGCACTGCCTCTGACCGGGAGGTTCTAGGTTCCAGTCCCGGCGGTGGTAAGATTTTGGACATAGCTAGATAGAATTTAGTCAGAAGGAGAATTCTACCAGCTGACTGCTCTGATCGGTAGTTTTTCGTGGTTTCTCCAATCAACAGGTGAATGCCGGAGCAATACCCTAACAAATGAGCCACGGACCGCGCGCTACCTTTCTTTCCTCTTCCTGGTCGTATCCTCACTTCTTACTTACACACACTTACATTTGCATGCACTACATCATCACACACTCAGGAGAGCAGTCAAGTACTTAGTCGGGGCTTCCAGCATCAATCGTTTCAAGCTTGTGGGTAAGCATCAAACCTTTTCACTTTTGCTAAGGTCAACGAGCCGCAGAAAAGAGAAGCTTCGAGGCTCAGCTGGTCGTGCGGTGCCCCGTTAGTGGGAGATACCTGGTACCTGGTTAGGGGAAAACCCCACTAGCCGTCGGTAGGTCGATCTCGCCATCCAGCGGCAGAAAATCTCTACCACCTCTCGAGAAAAAAGTTACTACACTTACGGAACTAATGACCTTAGCAGTTCACGCTCCTGAAGCATTCAACCAACGACGTAACCTGCGATTAATCGTCGCGCTCTCCCTAGAATCACTAAGAAGTGAGGTTTTGACGATGTTCTTGGATATGGTGCCTCATGCCGTATGGCACCACACATCAAAGTATTCTACTTTGAATATTATGCGAGGGAAAAAGTGCCTAACACTTGACACATAAACAAAAAATAATGAGAACCATAAAAAAAGAAATGAACACCACAATACGTGATATAGCTAACTATTAACCACTGTAATAACTAAACGTGTATGCAAAATTTTTCAATTGCTTGGAATTATTGCATTCAAACAAAATAAATCACTTTAATACGTATATACAGAGAAAAATAAAAAGTAACTTCTACTGAAATACTGTGTATTTGTGAAATGTTTGAGATGGGTAATTCATGAGTTTTAAACACATTACCGTACGCATTACAACAGGGTCGGCGTCGACCCCCTGCGTATCGATGAAATTTGATAGGGGTCAGTGACGACCAAGTGATTGATTGGAGTTCGATAGTCAAGTACAGACAGGGCTGATCTGTAAAATCAAAATCAAGATCCTATTGATACAAAATATATTTATACTTTTACTGATACAAAATATATTAATGACTTTTACAATAAACTGTCTTAGCCTACACGAAGTTTCAAAACAATTATCATTAAATTAAAAATGTTTCCCTCTTTCTGAATTTCATTCTCATGAATGAAAATTAAATGTATGCGTGCAAAGAATATGTGATTTTCTGTATGAATACTTATTTATATTTGTAAAAAAACTGTACGAGTGCAAAAATTAATAAATCATTAATCTTATAATATTTTTCTGAACTATTGTTCACACTATCTGTTGAATGATAATCTTTGCCTATTATTTGCAACTATTTGTACTATGCTTTTGTTGCATGCGGAATATTATAAAACATTGAAGGGAGTCGATGAAGGGAATCATTCTCTATAGGGTTCATTCACAAAAAAATTTGGAAACCCCTGGATTATACTCTTTTTAATCCCTTAATAACTCAGCGTAATTATGCACGTCATTATTTTATTGCAACTTAATCCATATAATAATAAATAGTTTGCAAAATACTAACGTCTTTTTCCTATTGCTTGTTGAGGGGAAAATCTGTATTTGTTACCTGCAAGGGCACGCAAGCTAAGATTTTTCTAGAGAACGCTGCCTGACCTTAGACCCGAGAAAAGGTGATCCCGGCTGAACTTCGGAGCTTCTTTGCTCTGCGGCTCGTTGACCTCAGCCAAAGTGAAAAGGTTTGATACTTCAAAGGATTGATACTGGAAGTAGTCTTTCGCTGCTGCGTCGGTGTCCGGTGAAAGCAGCTCTTTGGCTCCTTGATGTTCTCACGCTGCGCCTCCAGAATGAGTCCAAATATTCTTCGCAACGCATTCCAAGCATTAATGCGTACGTAAAGAATAAGAAAGCCTTAGCCGAGGGCGCTAGAGCTTGAAGATCAGCAGCTGCCTCCTGCCTGAAGGGTCGCCCGGGGCGTGGATGTTTGTGGGGGTACGTGCATCATTGGCGTTAACCGCAATGTTAATTACAATGGCCGCTGTATAAGTAAAAAAATGGAATAAGAAAAAATGTGGAGATAGGAAAAAAAGACAAATAGTCCAAAAGGAACAAAACAGCAGCTCGTTATACCCCAATTTAAAGGTTGTATTGTCACGAATATTGGTCTGGTCAAGGATATTGTCACTTGAAAGATAGGAGCCGGAAGGAGGGGGGACGGTGTCATCCAATCGGGAGCTCCAATACCAAAAACCCAAGTCGTAATGAAGCTTCCAATAGGATGACAGTGTTCCGTGACTATGAAGTGCCTCTATGTTTAAATCTGAGTATAACGAGCTACTGTTTAGAGTAGTGTAGTTCCATGCGTAGTAGAGTTTGCTGGCAAACGTTAGATTGTTTTCATGCTCCAAGAATCACTAACAATCAACCAACTAGCATCAGATCTAATAAAGTGAGAGAGCCATTGGTCATCTTGGGTGTTTAACGATCAGTGCGTCCACGCGTGGGGAGGGTTAACCAGTCCATGTTATTTTGCCAGTGAGGATGGCTATAGCTTAAAACAATTTAATTGGCGAACGATATAAGTGACATTAAATTGTCATTATCTCTTTATTTAAGTCAATATCACTGTGAAGTTGTGGGGTGTTTCATTAAAACTACGGCATTTCAATTGATCATTAAAACCACGAAAACACATTGCCACTGGAATATATCCTAAAATAGATTAAGATATTTAGATAGAATTTTTCTCAGAAGTTTTAAAAAGACACTTATACCGTTGTCTATTTCACCCATTCAATATAAATAATCTTTGATGCAATTCTAGATTTTATGAACGTATGAATTCTCAAATTCAACATCAATAGACATGGACGTCAGAAGAGTAGTTTTACTTTTATAAATACTCCAATTTTATTTGGACAAACATGTATATCTTTGTTTACATTTGCTTTCCTGGAAAGTCATTTATAAATCAGGGGAAACAATTCTTTGAATTAGACCACATCTCGAATAGAAGGCGGGCACGCGTCCGTGTGTCTCCGCTTTTGTCCATTCTGGTCATAACTGCCCGCCCGCCCGCGCGCCTTCTCAAAGAGAAATGGCTCGCTATTACCCTTTGCGGGGAAGCTAACCCGATTGCTGGCCGTGGCGGCGCGGCGCGGCGCGGGGCGGCGCGGGGCGGCGCGGGGCAGGGGAAAGACACCCCTCTGACGTCGTAATTTAATAGACCTCTAAGTCGATTACCCCGCGCCCCCTCCGGAGCAGACACGCAGCCGGGGCATTGTGGCGGCCCCTCGGCCGGCAGCGGGTGCTCGTCACTTTCACAGCGCGCGGATTCGCTCGAGGAGCACACACTCGAAATGTGTTGCACAACCTACAATCTTTGCGTCCCTTCCTAACCACACTAGTGGCGCTAAAACACCACCCACTTTCTTGACCGTACTTTCGTGCAACGTTATGTGAAATATAGACTGAGATATTCCTATTTTTATTTACACTAAAACTTGTAGAATGAACGAAGTGCGAGCGTGAACTCTGTTCATTTTGATGCTACTGACTTTTAATATGATTAGCTTCAAAATCTCTGACATCGAGTCATTGTAACATCAGCGATATCCAAACAAAATCTTAGTTTTAATAGTTTGAATTTCTGAGCAGTATGATAAATATTTCCTTTCCATTATTCTCTCTCTGTAAAGGGTAGAAAATCAATAAAAATTTCATTTTACGAACTTTAAAACATTTATGGCGATGGCTCACCACGAAAAATTGCACCAGAAACCGCGGATGAAATATTTTTTCAATTACTCAATCAAAATATTTCCAGGTTTTTAATTTAATCTAAAAAGCCTCTGGGTATAATGGTGTAATATATTAAATACAACCCATCTGTGTTATAGCAACTTCATCCCTTAACTAATTAATTAATAATATTCAAACAAATTGGATATATTTTTCACCCTTTGCTGCTTTTCAGAAAAAAATTCCAGTCAGGGAAATGTTTGCAGCGTTTCTGTTACCCTAGTTTCCTTCGACTTTCGTAACCCAGTCTCATTTGTCACCACGTCCCATTTCGTCGCATCAAATCCGACCCATAATTGCATGCACAGCGCAGTGAAGGGGCAACGAAATGCTGCCGTCGCTCCACAATGAATAAATTATTCTTTAAATTAAGAACTACAGTGCTACAGACTATTGCATGAACGCACCGGTCGCGTGGCGATTTGGCCTCGGCGAACCAGGCCACGAAGGCCGGGGATATCGAGGTAGAGGAGGAAAGGTGGCTTTTTGCTGCTGGAAAGTGTGAATTGTACTCACTCCAGTAGATGCTGGAACTGCTCACCGCAGCTCTAATACATTCTTGACATCTTGACATAAGTTCTGGTTCGGTAAAGGAAGGTATTGTGGAAATCTGTTCCTATATATTGTGCCTTAATTCTTTCTTCGTGTGGGGATTTACCACTTATTTGCGATCTTTCAGAAATTCCACAGAGAAGGGAATCTCACGAAGTCATAGCAGGAGAGGCACAAACTACGTGTACAGATCACAAATCACGTGAGATAATTCTTCATGTAAACTGAAGCAGTTTGTGCGATGGCGGAGTCTTGTTGAAAATGACCAGAATAACACTCTTCACTTGTCAACATTTAGAAGACAGACTCCAAGATACGATGCACGTAGCAGTTTGACACATTGTACCTGTGTCATACACACACACACACACACACACACACACACACACTTTCTGTTTGAGAGTGAAGTTGAAGCGACCACCCACAAACGGACTCTTAACCAAGACTGGAAAGCATGTCTTTCGCAGGGCGAGACCTTGAGTTCACCGTACAGTTCAGCCAAGTCCCACGCGAGTGAAGGACCGTCGGCCATCCACAATTTTCCACTATCGCAAATAAAATAGTCGCACTGTAAATTCTGAGCGAAGGCAAAGGTGAAGGCTGGCACGTTATCACTCCCGCAACGTTTCTTCAACAATGACCTGCTTCCCCCTCTCTGGCACAATAAACAGTTGAAGGCAAAAGCTTGCAGAGAGCACTGATGACAACATTCCAAACACACCTTCACAGGCGCGAAATAGAAACTTTTTTATGTTGAAGACGAGAACTTCTGTCCGTGATTTTCTCCAAAAATCTAAGCCGGTTAAGATCCATCACAAGAGATACCCGGAACTCCTGAGAAATTAAGAACGCAAATTATTGAGAACGTTGCGAAGACATGGCTGATTTTCCAGATATTGCTTTACAAAATCTAGTGGCCGATTTCGTAACTAACACCTCCCCTCTAACTGCATTTATCCATCCATCTTTCAAGAAAAGTTACGCGAGTCATAATGTCCTAGCATTGGGAAGGTATATTTGCTGCTCACTTCGCGGGATGTTGCAGGGTGATCATGATGCATAAGTGATGATAAACGAACGATTGCGGATGGGATGATATTCAGGCGGAAATCGTGGAAGTACCATGAAGTGATGTGATGCTAACGCCGTATGGGGCTCGTACAAGCAGGTTTGGATCGATGCTATTAGCCCCTGAGCGGACAAATAAATTAATAAAACGTTACCAATATGAAAAAAAACACGAAATAACGGAGTTATTTTTCTGACTAATAAGAGGGGAGATCATTCGTTGGGAAGATGTAGTAATCTAATCATGTGTTCATTTACTCACCATAAAGAAATTTTTTAAACCCCAATCTCGAAAGACGGTGTAATTTATTTGGATTTCGGTAATATTATGGCTATCTTCATCGTCGTGCACAGAATCGAGATCTGTACTTACAGCTTTAATACTAATTACAACTTTTATACACTCTTGCTACATTATTACAAATATCTTCTTCAATCACAGCTCTTTCTTTAAAATTCAATCATTAATTATTTATATTCGTCATATTTTTAACATTTATTTGAATTGTAATACATTTGAAGTAAATGTTCTAACAGTAAACTAACCACTAATGTATCAAATCAACTTTCGACTGTGCGACTCTCACGTCCTTAGTGAGTAGAATAGTGAGTGACGTCGTTTGGTCAATAAACCGCAAATAACAAATCGCGTCTGTTATTTGTATTGTCGGCGGAGTGTAATTCAATATTTTTTGTTAAAAACCATCTTATTACAAGAAAAATCATGTAAATAAGAAATACCATTTCTTGGAATAGGAGTGTTCATATCTTTAGACCCAACTCATCCGTTTCGATTGTCCTCAACGGACGACGGGCGGCCGTTAAGAAAGGGTGTTCTTCCTTTGTTCGGTTGCATTAATTCGAAATAACAGTACTGTGTTACGAGATATGTCTAACGCTGTTATTCCACCCGTCTCCTCCATTTCTTTCTGACCCGCATGATGGAGAAAAAATAGTTTCGCTGTGTTTAGCCCTGGAGTCATGAGTGAGACAAGGGGGGGGGGAGGGGTGCAAATAAAATTAGAGGAGCGGCGCGCATCGTTAACTTCCATTACGGATGCAAATGGCGGCGTTGACGCAGCGACTGCAGAGCGCGGTGCGTCGGCCCGCGCGACTACAGCGCCTGCCTCCTCCTCCGACGTCATTCACACGATACATCACACTTATCACTTCTCCCCTCTTTCACACGCACGTGCACACGCTACGGGAGATGTGGCTCAGAGCATCAGTTGATGCCACTGCAGAGAGGGAAGTCCTACGTTCTAGTCGTGACGGTGGCAGGATTTTCGACACTAGCTTGTCAGCTAGGTCGAATTCAGTCGCTGTCTGGAGGAGAACTCCAGCGGCCGAATTCTATGATCGGTAGTTTTCCGTGGTTTCTCCGCTCAACACCAGGCGAGCAGTACCCTAACAAACGGGCCACGGACCGTGGGCGACCTTTCTTCTTCCTTGTCCCATCATTTCCACTTACTTATGCACATACTAACATCCATTACACGACCGCACATGCCGAGCCGAGTAGGGAGGCCATGCCGGTAGACGAGTGGGGAGCTTATAGCCTGTTCCGTCGCAATGGTGTTCCAAAGGCCGAAACACCTGGAGGGGGAAACCTTGCAAGCGCACGAGTAGCTCGGCGCAGAATCCCATGTTGAATCGTGGAAAAACCATCGCCCCTTTCCGGGCACGTAACATGCACCGATCTTATGGGACGTTTAGTCACAGTAGATGAGGCCAGATGAAAACACCACTCTCTCATCATGGAAGCGGCGAATTCATGATGATTTTCATTTTATTCATCATGGTTATATTTTATTTATTATGGTTATTCTGCAAGAGAAAGGGCCCATCTTCTGCTCCCACAGATACTTGACAGTTGCCAGCACTTAAAATTAATCGTGCGACCAAAAACTGGCAGATTGTGTATTCCAATTCGTCCAGACACTACAAATCTCCTTAATGTGTTCACTAACTGTCACGATCACGTCGGCAGTGCACGGGTGTTATCGCCCGCTTCCGAGTTGTCGCTTATCGCTTCCTGGCGAATGCCGGTGCAGCGGCCGATCCCACAGGCCCCGGGGCTTCCTCCCCCTGCCACCGAATCTCCGCTCCGCAGTTGGCAGCCCTTCCGGGAGGGAGAACGTCCCTCACGCTCCCTCTCCTAACCGGCTCACAAGGAGAGGAAAAGTGCTTCGCTCTGTAATGGGATGCAAATGGCCTTGCTAAAAGATGATACATATTATGACATACGACGTAACACATAATTTGGTAGGGGCACACTAAATTTCATTTTCGACCCAACGCAATGAAATAATGATTTTAAATTTTGTAAGTCATTATTATGATGGTCTACATTTCTGTTGGTTATTCTATAAGAGAAAGCGCTCTTCTTCTGCGCCAACAGACACGAAGCAGTGGCTGACATTTCAGACAACGAAAGAACTATTTTTCGAAACGTGGCGAACACTGGGCTAAACATTTACTTGCACTAAATTGTCGCCGGCCGTGAGTTGAGGCGCTGGTCTCAAGAAGGTGCCTCACCAGCAAATTCTAAGACAATTGATCGTATTTAACATTTTACATCATTCTGAAAATTCACTAGAAGTAAATATATTAGGGGAGGACCGTTTTATCAAGCTTGTTCCTCAAAGTTACGCCTATGATTTACTCTTTGAATCTGTTAGGTGAAAAAGTAGCACGTCTGATTTTCCCCCGTTCTTGTTTTTTTCTTTATTTACAAGTCCCGTTTTAATTTTTGGTTTATTCACGAATTCTTTATTTGTTTCCCTGTTCTTCGTGTACGATCAAACTGCCATTAGAATCATGGTGGGAGAGTATGGATGCAAAATATTAACCCTCTCTCGCAGTAAATTCTTTACGAAAATAAAGTAAATTCTGAACATTAAATATACATTGTTAACACTAGATATAGATTTCTCGCTGAAATAATAATGTACCCGCGGAATCAGATAGTACCAAAATAGTCGGTATGAGACTAGAGAAACGAAACGTTACCACAGTCCACCTTTCCCATGATACACTCAGAGCAAGTCACCACCCCCTATTTTCCAGTTGATAAACACTTGTCGCCGGGGCCGCACCCGGTCAGACGCAGCGCGGGCGCAGCGTTCGGACTGTGGCGTCGATGTTTCGTTTGTCTAACGGGCGGCGGCGCAGGCAGACTGTTAATTTCGCGTGCTCCCACCCACACGCCGCCGCTCCGCCGCCTCTAGTATTTTCCATTAGTTTATTCATAATATATATAATTAGGGCTGGGGACCTGTGTCCGAGAGGGGAGCAGGGGCGGGCGTAGGGCGGCGGGTTTCAAAAAGCCTCCTTCAATTGAACACGTGGAAACACACCGCCGCCCGCCGCAGTTTACACCAAGAGGCGGAGGGAGTGGTGGGAGATGCACACAGGGTGTAACGTATGTCGAGGCGGCGGTGGGGTGGGGGGGTACACAAAAGGGACAGCCGACTTAGAGGTGGATCTCCGCTTTAATAATTAAGTTCCCTGTTGGAGGCTAGGATTCTTTAAGGGGAATTGTGGAGGCAGCGTGGTACCTAGATGGAAGAACTGAAGCTGCCTTGTACGCCATTATTCTGTCCTCGTGTGTGGCTCTTGGCTATGGATTCCAATACTTTTTCCAGTACTTTTATGGCTTTTATTCGTGCAAAGTATATGCCGAACAAGAGGATTGCACTTAAATGTCGCACACCTACAAAATCTACTCCAAAAAATGTCCCAATCATGTACGTACTTTTTTAATGTAGCAACTCTTCGTTTGTTTTGCTGTCAGAAAGCAAGGCAGCCAATAGTGTAATTTTCTTCCAGCAGTAACAATGTACTTGCACACAAATCCTCTCTATACAACACAAGCTAGTTGTTATTTCTATGGTTAATGTTTTTAATTGTGATACTCTTTAATGAACTGAATTATCTAGTGTGTTTTACTAATTACTGCATTAATCCTATAGTGAGTCAACATGACCACCTACCTATTTGCATATGTTATACATTATGACAGTATGACAGATTTTAGTAGATAGAAAGGAGAAAATATCTTCGTAATATGTGATACTATTGTAGGGTCTGTCTTTACATTCCCCTTAAAACTGTTTATAATCAAAAGAAATGTAAGAAACAATATATAGTAGAAAGAGGCCAAATCTCCATCTACACTCCATTGAAGTTGTTAATTAGCACCATTTTATTTAATTAATTTAGCGACCAAACAGTTTGTCTCCCTTTAATTTTAGGTTTGCTTTCAAGGTCCCATGTTTACTAGCGTGAATAAACTGCCAACAGGTTTATCAAACAGCCAATTCCCTTTCTGGAGGATTCATTAACACTCTCGTAGTTAATAAAATTGCAGAGAAAGTAAGAGTAGAGTGAGGTGACACCAAGATTAATATTGCAATGGTACATTACTTTTCTTCGTAGTTACGGTTGATCTTTGAAGTGACAAAGTTTCATTCCCCAAACCCTAATGCTTTTTACTTTTTCTTATTTTCAACATTTGTAATTGAAATCTTCTATTTGGCAACGTGAAATATATTTATCACTAAACAAACAATAAAACACATGAATATTAAATATTTGCTTCCATTATTAACAGTAAGGTAAATATGATATTTCGTTAACTTGGTACTGACATTTTACATCCACTAAGATATTCACATTTCCTATTCTTTTTAATAAGTCCAAAATGTGCACTCTCCTTCAGTTTAAAAGGGTACATTGTCCAGTTACATTAAAAACTAGTAGACATCCCCGCCGAGCGAAGTGGATCTGAGCACAGCACGCTGACTTCTTATTCAAGAGGCCCAGGTTCAATCCCCATGCTTGCCGTCCTGACCAGAGTTTTCGTGGTTTCCCTAGGTCATCCACGCGAATGAACTCCAGTCTTGGCGTCTCGACCGGCGTCGCTAGCCGAATTGGTTAAGTACGTGCGCACGAGAGGGTTGAGCGAATTTGAGACATTGCGGGTCCCTGGATGGGTGACCGATTAGGATCCCCGTGATCTAACGGCGCCGTGGGCAATAGCCCTTTCCGGGACACATAATGGCAATATACAAATACAAACCGTTTTCCGCAGAAGGATCACATCCACATAGACATATTTGAAAGAATAATTATGTATTATTAATAAAAATGATAATTTTATCATTATTATTATTATTAACTTCAATTTTCTTAGATACAGTAATATTGTCTAGAGAGCCGCAAAGGTAAAAAGTTTGGTAAAACAAATTCCGATTAAAGTAGGAGTTGTCTATCGCCTCTAATTATGGACCCTCCAACAACAACTCTCCCCCCCCCACCCCCACACACAGAGCGAAAAGGGCGCGTGCGGCGCCGCGTAACAGCGCAGTGCGCGGGCGCGCGCGCAGAGGCACGAGGGTGGGGGCGGGGGGTAATTGCTGCGCGCCATGTCGCCCACATTCTTTCGGGCGACCGCGGCCGGCCATTTCGTTTAATTAATAATAATAACTATAATTAAATATGGGCGCCCCGCCCGCGGCGGCGCGCCGGGACGAGCGCCGGGCCGGGTGCTGCGCCCGCCGCTAGAGGGTGCGCCGGTTTGTGCGGCCCGGCTGCGGAGCAGAAGCCGCGAATGAAGCCTACCTGCTCCGTTGTGAACGTCCGCTCCCTTATTTGTTTACGGTCGCTCTTTAACAACTTAGTCATACAGCGACCTCTGTGATTCCTTTAACTGTGTGGGGAATTGTAGGGACAACACGTAAGGACAACACGAACACACGCAAACATCCACACCCGTGACGGTCTTCGAACCCGCGACCCTTCGACGTTCGCTCCTTAATCATAACATGTTTTTATTATATATTCGGTCAATGTGTCCTTGATGAAAATATATTAAATGAAAATTAGTGTCGTGTTGTGTTTAAACTAGCTTCAGTATAACACTTTGAAAAAGATACTAATCGTTTCATAATACAATATCCCCTGAAATGTATTAATTAGACAATTGATGCGTCTATTGACATCGTTGTTGGTTTGGAGAGCTATTATAAGAGTCAGCATTGTTTTAAATTGAATGCAATAAATTGGCTTCTCTGGTGCTGGTGCACGGAGCTGCGAATTTAGCGGGGCTGGCGGTCGAAGACGCTGGAGAGAATTTTAATTTCGTCATGTAGTTATTGTGCTGTTTACTTCTCATCATTTTTCCAATCCCAACCACCATTGCAATCAATGTTTGAGAAAAGACGACAGCACAAAGGCAACAGCCTCTTTATCGCACTTAAATACAATATTCAGAAAATATATTTTTAATATAGTAAACTATTTTTTTCTGGACAATTTTACAAATTAACTTTTCCCCGTTTTAGTTTTGTAAACATATTCTTCTTTTCACGATTTTACTCATCGTCGCTCTGCACCTGACTCTCCAAAAACAGAAAATAAATATCGCATTTTGCGTTGAACAGGTAATTCATCACATTAGGACGTATATTTTCTTAACGACGTTCATTTGTTAAATTTTCTTTAAAAAACACAATTTGAAATGTTTTCCTTTTCATTTTTTCCTATTTTTTTAAAAATATTTCTATATTTTACAAACTGACCCATTTGTTTCTTAATATCTGTGCACTTGCAGTTGTATAAATAGGGACAAAGACCTTTAACTTGTATACTTTCCAAAATATGTTGTCTACTTTTTCTCTGATTTGTGCACATGAAGGTGATTTGGGTGAATGAGGGGTTGATTCTACGCAGCGGTGTATACATGTGTCTCTGAATAAATCCGCTTGCATTGCACTATATCTCCTTGACAGCAAGAGATCCTCACCTGCCACTCTTCAGTGGGAGTTGGGTTGCCTACCGACAGGGGCAAAATAATACTGTATATTGTACAAGAGTTTATAGAGTTTATAATAGCATTCTATATTACAATGTAGTACTCGAAGAGAATTTCATACTTTGTTGTTGATTTTTGTGGTGTGGTGGGCTAATTTTTGGTGTGGCGTGCGTGCGTGTGCAGGTGTGGTTCCAGAACCGGCGCGCCAAGTGGCGCAAGACAGAGAAGTGCTGGGGCCGCTCAACCATCATGGCGGAGTACGGGCTGTACGGCGCCATGGTGCGCCACTCGCTGCCGCTGCCCGAGACCATCCTCAAGTCCGCCAAGGACAACGAGTGCGTCGCGCCCTGGCTGCTCGGTGAGCACACCCCGCCCCCCCACACCACACCCCTCCACACCACACCCCTCCACACCACACCACTTCACACCACACCACACACTACACCACTTCACACCCCACCACTCCGCACCACGCCACACCACTCCACACCACACACTACACCACTTCACACCGCACCGCACCACACCACTTCACACCACACACTACACTACTTTACACCGAACCATACCACACCACACACCACACCGCACCACACCACATAAAATCTCATCACACTACACCACACCACAT
Organism: Gryllus bimaculatus; assembly: GCA_017312745.1. Taxonomy (NCBI): domain Eukaryota; kingdom Metazoa; phylum Arthropoda; class Insecta; order Orthoptera; family Gryllidae; genus Gryllus; species Gryllus bimaculatus. The sequence continues at coordinate 1,468,978 of BOPP01000147.1, forward strand.
CACGCCACACCTCTCCACAACACGCCACACCACTCCACACCACACCTCACCACAGCAATCAACCCCACACCACACATCGCCCGCATCTCACCACCACACCACACCACACCGCACCCACACACCATCACAACGCACCTCATCACACCGCACAACAACGCGGACAGAAATGGACAAGCTGTGGACAGAAACTGCAAGGCCCCTAAGACTCCGTGGATCTACAAGAGGCAGACTGTCATTGATGGCTCAGTGGCAACAACGGTTGTCGTTGCAGCAGCTCTGGTTGGGAAGGCCTAAAGTTCGAGTCCCGTTGGCGGCAGATTTTCGGCACTAGGTCGTATTCAGCCGCTGTCTGGAGGAGACCTCTAAATGCCGGCTGCTTTGTTCATTAACCCCCCTTTTACGCACAAACGTACACACACCAGTACTATAGTACAACATAGACTATTTGCGATCTAGCGACAAAGTGGCCATCAGCATGAAAGGTAGATTTCATTTCACTTGTGGAATCTACTTTGACATCACCGGCTGACGGCATTGACGCGTACGTGTCAAAGCATTAGGAAACTAAGCCCGGCATACGCCCGTATTACAATGCATCTTCGACTGTGCGTAATAGCCAGTGCATCGGCTGCCTTGCAACGTGCAATGTCGAGTTATCAAGCATGCGCACCTCACTACTGCCCATGACTTCGCTAATCCTGCTATTTCTGTCCGTAGCGCTTCCTCTAAAAGCCAAACGCATTGAAGCAATAAGATGGTATTTTCAAGGATACCATTAATTTTCTGAAACAAATCCCATAAAAATTGGAGCATCCGTCACGGTCAGACGTTGCATTAATGGAGGTTCTTCTGAATCACAACGGCTGGTATTGAAAAAATTCCTTTAAGATATTTGTGATCAAGTTAGCTGTTTTCTTATCACATATGTTACGTTAGTTATGCGCTTGTAAGTAGATTGACAACTAAAAGCGAAAGATAAGTATGAAAGATAGCAGGTCCGTTGGTTTGTTGCAGCTATTTACATCCCAAAGTTTTTTTATAATTTGTGTTCATAAATAAAACTTTGAAATGAATTGGATAAATTGAACTTTCACTTTTCTCTTTTCAACTTCCGAAAATATCACTTATAAAATTATGCTTGTATCACATATCAAACAACTTAGCCTTATTTTCTTTGGTAAATTCACAAAGATTCAATTAGTAGTTCAACGAGTGCGTCGTACATTACTTACATTAGGGATCCCTATTTAATACTTTCAAACATCGTCGTTTTCTCGTTGATTCATGCCTGCATCACATGAGCGTCATCTCTATTGAACTGAAAATAACTTACCGCATTCACTTCCTTGACCAAGTGACCATTTTTATTTTTATTTTCATATCGTTCACATCTTGGCGGCCCGCACTGAGCAGATGCTCGCGTTGGTGGGATCTGCGTGATAGATCTTACGAGATAAGAGACCTCGTCACTTGAAGATGCAAACACAGGCTACCCATTAATCCACTTGAATCTCCTCCGAGCTAAGGCCTTCTCTTATAAAGGTAGCTCTGGTAAGAACGACATGATGGTAAATACACTTATTGCTGTGTAACAATGTTCAATACCCAATAATATTACCTCCTATTTGCCCACCCCTTGCCCTTATTTGGTGGGAAGGTCGGTATCCGATGGCACTGCATAGGGCGAGCCAGCTGAGACGGCTCTGTGACAGCCGTTGCCGATGCATCGTCTCTCGACGGGAGGATCAAGGGTTCGATACCCAAGGGTTATGGTGCTTTTACCCCATTAGTTACCCATCGATTTCTAACTGCCGACTATTCTGATCGTGAGTTCTCCATGATTCTCCGGTCAATACCTGGGGAATGCTGGAGCAAACCCTAACAAACGGGCCAAGAACCGCGCGCGATCTCTCCTTCCTCTTTCTTGTATTATCTCCCGTTACACACACTTACACTTAAATGCACCGAGAGAAGTGTCTCAGGGTGTAGTGCGATAACTTCGCATTCGGGAGGCTCGGGTTCAATTCCCGTGTCAGCCATCCTGACCGGAGGTTTCGTGGTTTCCTTCGATCATCCAAGAGAATGCTGAGATGGTTCTGCTGAAAGGCTACGACCGCGAAACCGCCATCTCTAGCCGAATTCCTTAATTACGTGAAGTCACGAATGAAATTCGAGACATCGCGGGTCCCTAGTTGGGTGACCGACTAGGAACCCCGGAATCTAACAGCGCCGAGGCCAAATGCCCTTTTAGGGCCTTATTATGGTTAAATAGAAATACATTTAAATGCTCTGCAGCACCACACATGCCAGTCGGAAGACCAATCGGGAGCTTCTCCCAGTTGGGGGAGGGGGCAGCTGGAGAAGATACTTGGAGGGGGAGGACACCGTGAGAAATCAAGTAGGTCGGTCCCAGATCTCGGGTGTCAGTTGGGTTCGCAGACCGCCACTTTCCGAGATACAAACACGCACTTCACGCAACGAGCGGAGCAGTTCAGTCCGTTGACGTGGCAGGTGGGTGGGGGGGCGGGGGCGGCTGAACAGCCTGTGTTGCAGATGGCGGGGCGAGCGGCGAGGCGCCAGACAGCAGTGCCGGCGCGCCACCGCCGTCCCCGCGGCCCCCGACCTCGCCCCGCCCCCGGCGACCGTCAGGTGACTATGCGCGCCCTCGGCCTCTCGAACGGCTCCTGCGCGGAACCTCCTCAACAGACTCAGCGACTATTTCCCACTGGGACAGCCGCGCCTAAGAACCCCCTCTCCCCGAAAAGGGTGGCAGACGAGAAAAGAACATAAATCAGAACAATTGACGAGCAATAATCGAAAACGCAATTATTGTCTAGTGGGAAAAATGTTCTATCCACTTGTTCATTTTCGAGATTTCCGTCAAACCGCATTGTTACGTCATTAAATTAAGTGCGTTTCAAGAACTCTGAAAGTAGGAATGTTGGTAGACGTTAAAAACTATATAAATTCACAGTGGAACAAATTCGGCTTCTCATATT
>BOPP01000147.1:1481130-1536729 GCA_017312745.1 Gryllus bimaculatus
CTTTCTCAATATTTCTATCACTATTTCTCTCTATCTCTCAATCGCTATCTCTATTTATCTCTTTCTCTCTTTCTCCCTTTCCCTATTTCTCTCTTTCTCCCTTTCCCTCTTTCTCTCTTTCTCTTTTTCTCTTTTTCTCTTTCTCTCTTTCTCTTTTTCTCTCTCTCTCACTGGCTGCAATCAGCCTCATTGCCCTCCAGTTCTGCAACCCCGCTGTCGGGAAGGTCCTAGTACCCAATATTCTCCACTTTCAAATTGAATTCCGCAACTCTCACTTTCGAATCCCAATTGAAAACATAATCCCTGATCCTCCATACAATCAATACTTCTCTATTCTTCATGACTCATTTATTTATTTCTCTCTCTCTCTCTCTCTCTCTCTCTCTCTCTCTCTCTCTCTCTCCTTGGGTTTCCATTTCCTCATTCTCGCCTCTCTGAAATTTATTATTATTATTATTATTATTATTATTATTATTATTATTATTATTATATTATTATTATTATTAATTATATTTATTGTCCTACCTGAAAGTTTCTTCCTTCTTTTACTCTAATGTTCGTAATTTCTTACACCATTTTTCCTTAAGATTTCTCGTGTCCTCCATTGTCATTTTCTCCCTGGTTTCTCATTATTCTTCACTACTAAAACTCTGAGACCATTTACACTTCAGTTTTTATTTTCCTTTCTACTCTTTGTTTCTGTAATCTCTTCTGGAAAATCTCCAAGTAATATTGTTTCCAGTGTTCTCTGTTTGAATTAAATGGTTCACTTTCATTATTTCAATTCCTAAGTCACCAGTCTTCTAACGTTATAACCTATCCTTGGTCTCATTTTTTTGATTATCCGATTACTCTTTTCCATTTTATTCAGATTGTTTGCATTTTAATTTATTAATTTCATTTATTTTGATTTATAATTTATTTTTTATTTTCTTAATTTAATGCATTTGTTTGTTAATTGTCGTCATACGCTGAGTTCGGTTTGTTTGGTTGGTGTCTGACCTCTGTTTCCGCCCCAAGGGAGGGCGACTTCCCGCTGCTTCCCTGGATTGCGCGCCATTGAGCCCCCGAGCGCCCCCGAGCGCCCCCGAGCGCTGCCGAACGCTTCCGAGCGCCATCGCGTGGCGGCGTTGTGGTTGCAGCCTGGGCGAAGAGCGTCTGCAGCTGCTGGTTCGCTCTGGCGGAGGCGGCAGTGGCGGCGGCGCGGGCGAAGCTCCGAGGGCGGACGCCCACGGCAACGCCCTCTTCTGACGCCCCGACGCCCACGCCCGCGACCCGGAGGCAGCGGCCGCGCGGCCGGCGGGCGGCGGCGCGCGCGACTGAGGGGAACACCCGCGACGAGCTCAAGTTGTCCGAACCACCCGGCAGAGGCCGCGCCCGGCGGGGCGACGCCTGCTGGCAGAACTTGCGCCTCAACGATCCAGCGCTGGCTCTCGTCGAGGTGCACCGCAACCCCCTCCGCTACAACGTGAAAGTGCGAGTGCGCACTATCGTCACGAAACTAATGTGATGCATAAATAAGATTGCTGAAAGTCTACACGTGCATTCTGAAAGAAGAAATGCCTAGCCACTGTGCGTTTTGAAGTCGGTCGACTCAACAATTGCGTACGATGTTCTTCAAATGGTTGGTGAAAATTCCGTGTTGAGCACTGAAAAGCGAACGAGAATCATAGTCGACTGCTGATCGGCAAAGCATACATTGCGAATGCCCCGAAAATATTGCATTCTGGGTCTCGACATCAACCAGTGTGTACTGAACTTCAAGATTCGTGTGCATAATATTTCCCATTTTAGTTTCATCCGATGGGTGAATGTATGGACAACGTATGTTTAGAAGCATACTTCCATTTGCATCAGAGAAACGTGAAGCAAATTCGCAGGGTGACTAAATGATTCTCAGATTGACGCCATATCATGAATTTAAAGGCTTGAAAGGCTTTCAGTTCCGAAGCCAAGAAGCGACAACTTCTGATTCCTTTCTTTTCACTTCCAAGTGTTGTTCATCCAATGAACTAAAAGTGAATTAACCGAAGTGTTTTGCTCTCTTGGTCGGAGGCGTTTAGCATCCAGCTACGCAACAGAGTTTCGTTTGTGCATTCTTTAGTTCTCGATGAAAGACTCTGCACACGTGTGGACTAAAATCACGTTCTAGTGAAAAACACTTATTAAATGAATCGGTACAGACTAAATTCAAATTAATCTACACTTGTACATAACATCTTAACAAAATGCTGTGCGAGTTCTTACGAACATTTTCTCGCCAGATTGATGTGAAGGTGAAATGAACAGATCAATAAGTTACAACGACACAAGTGTCGCCAAGTAAGTGTCGTGGACTGTCGTAAAGGCAGAGTAATGAATAATGTTATGGCAGCACAGATGTAAAAACGAGTAGAATGAATCATCTCAATGAATAAAAGTCTGAAATTTTCATTCATTTCATTCTCGGGTTCTTAAAATTAAACTCGAATGTTCATATTAAAAAATACGAGAAAAAGTTGAACTCTTTACATCCAATATTCCAGTCAGAACGAACTAACTAGTTATGATCATATAATTGTGGGAGATGACTCACTTGTTTTTACATCACTATCTGCCAAAACCAATCATTTGTGCAATCATTGGGAATTCTGTTTTGTATTTAACTTCCTATTCATATTATAGTATATACATCTCTGCTTTTATCAGAATACGAAATGCGCGTGAGTGTAGCATGTACAGAATGTACAGAACAACGAAGTGAATTAACTCTCGTTCTAGAGTCAAACGAACAAAAGAGCAACAACATTTGAACTATGCGCACAGAGTCTGAAATGTGAACGGTAGTCTAATTTCACGTGTATAAATTGTACATCATTATCGTATTTCTCCTTGCTCTTGATTTTTTTCGCGATTGCAAAATACTGCATTAACATTATGAGAAATGATAGATGTTATGTAGCGCATGTTATTGAGGTAATCTCCACACATCGAATATCACTCGCCTGAGAAGAAGAATCGCATTCTTCATGATTTTGCTCATCCCCTTACACCTCATTTTTTCTGACAATAAGCCGAGGACGAAACGATCACCAAATAGCAGAAGATCTGGACCACCCTTGGACGCGAACACACAAGATGTTTATTATTTGCTGCAAAAAGAGTTCCTAAGTGTCAACGAAACGAAAACATCGCAGTTCACACCAAGAGTACTTTGGCCACTACCCGTCAAATCAAAGCTCTAACGACAACAGACAATATGCATGCCAACAATGTGGAATATATAAATGTGGAATTGGATAAGGTGGCAGATCATTGTACTTACAAGCGCTATTGCGTAGCAAGTAGAAAACTTTGAAATACAAGTACCAGTTTAAATGGACCTATTAAGTACTTGCACTTAATTGCGTAATTTTGTTATTTGTTACACATTTTAAAAATTTCCTGTTTTGTTTGACTATTATACTTATAATAACAAAAGTAAAGCTTTTGATAGCTGATTTGTTAATCAGCATTTGTTACCTCACAAATATGTGATCTAGTCTATGAGCAAGGTGCATGTAAACTGGTCTGTATATTTCTTCTCTGGATAAAAACAATTTACGTGATAAAAATGGTGAAGGTCTTTCTAAGTTCACTTTGAAAAAAACTCTTCTTTTGAGTTCTGCAAGTACACTAGATTCTAAACAAGGCGTAAATTAAATGTGAAACGCAATGGTTACAGAGACAATTATTCTGCCGTATAAATTGTTTTTGTGAGTCTTCAAAAAGTTACGAGAATAAAAGGTCAAAATTTGGCTTCAGTATGTAAGATTTGCATTGTATTTCGAACAGAAAAATGTGTTTATTTCACCAACGTATTAAAATTAATTTAATATTACGTATATCGTCGGCATATTTTTATGAATCAAATGCCATTTACTCCATATTATTATTTGTCACTTTACCTGATTCATTGCACTTTGTTCTAGAAAGGGTACATAAGACTAAAGAAGAACTCTTAAGTTTTTCAGAGAAAACAAATTGCACGGCAGAAAGTTGTCCAATTCGTCAGGCTCTCTTTCTTTTGGTCAACAATAACTACTCAGTTTGCAGCGTTAACCGGACTTTACGGTTAATTGATGCGGGCTTGCTTATCCGCACACGAACAACGACAGCCTGTCTCCGATGCTTTTGAGACAGCCACGAATTATCTTCGCTCAAGTGTTTGTACTTAACAGAAACGAAGCCAAGCTAGGCAGAATGTTCCAAAATATTTCAACTTAGTGGTTCACGAACAAACTATTGTCGTACACACAGAACTATCATTTTTTCGTGATTTGTTAATTTTTAAAAGACATTTAAAACAACTTTTTAGTATATATAATGGAACAAAAACCACTTCCATAAACAACATTTACTCTAGAAATATTTCTTTCACTTCATCGTAAATTAATAAAAATGAACGTCAAGTGCAATACTTTGGAAAATCGTGTTATTACTACACAAACACTTCCAAAAGTTTCAAGTTATGTACTGATTTGAAAATTACTATAAACTTGAACTAAAAATATTTTGCATTTGTAAGTTAATTTATTGGAAACGTAAAAGTTTACTTATATTTCACTAATTGGCCGATTATTTGGGGTAATTTCAGGTATCACTTTTAATTTCGGACACAATGTATTATTCCCTTATCATTGCTACTAAATCTTTCTGCTCTTCTAAACCCACAAGATTAAAAGTGGACGACCACGTTCTTCAATTATTGGACATTCTGAATCGGTTTACTAACCAATTTCTCATTCTTTCGCAAAAACGACAAAACATTCTTTATGAATTTATCTCATTTTCAGAAGAGTAAGCCCTTCACTGTGAATTCTGTTAAAACTCACAAAGTTAATTTGCTTGGTCTTCAGGCCTATTGTACTTATGTGGAATTTCGTAAGTCAAACTTAAAAACGAATTAAAAATCGAAAATTAGAATTTTATCTCTCCAATTATCTAAGCATACATATATACAAACTGCTGTGTAATAAGTATTTCATGTATTACTATTCATGTACTTAAATGTGAAAATTACTTTAATAAAAAGATTCAAATATGTTAGAATTTTTGTGGATGGTTGAACAGGTGAACTCCAGTGAGGATATTAAAAACAAAAACAAAATATTTTTTTTCTTATTTTCATAATTCCTCAACCATCTTTCCATTTTCCTCACATTCTTTCTCACTTTGTTTTACTCCACTTCTATTCGTTTTCAATAAAAGGTTCAAACCATTTGGTTGTTAGGATTCATTCCATATAATTACAAAATATTTTGGTGAATATTTCTTCGGTTAATCAGAAAATTCTTAATTTGATCATCAAAACTTACACTCGTTTTTTGACGCTAAAAATTCTATAATAATTGGATTTTATTGTTAAACTCAATAAAAACGTAAGAGAGTAGTATTGAAAAAATTGTGACAGAATTTGATATTAAAAAACAGTGACAGAATTTTTGAAAAAAGGTTTTAACAGAATCTCCAAAACAATTCCGAGAAATAATAGCAATATTTTATAAATACCGTTAATAAAATACTCAAACAATTTAGACATAAAAACGAAGTGCATTCAAAAGTAACAGTTCGATGCTGAACAATTATTAAATATAATCTGTGTCATATCAAAATTTCTTCACCTCAACTCAGATTGTTAGCTATTTTATAGCAATTACAATGTATAGCTATTAATCACAAAGGTTGAATAGTTTCACCTTTTAAATGGTTCATTTATTCCAACACTTGAACTAATTTTGAGGCAAATGTTTTTGTGGGAGTGGAGAGTAAATCTTTTCACAGAATGGTGTTGCAGTCTCAACAACATTGTTCAATTAAAACTTGCAGGTAAGTGAAAAAATATTGAAGGGTTATAAACACAATCATAACTGACAAATAATTTTATGAACAATCAAACATGCGATCGACTTTTGGGGAGAAGCGACCGGAAATAAAACAAGACTTGCATCTCATCTTCACACAAATTCAACATTTTGGTTCTCGATACGCGGGAAAGTGTATTCGAGTTCAGTGCATAAAATGTGGAAACCTAATTTTCAGGCTTATGAAAAATTAACTACGGGATGAATTTATAGCAGGTTCTGAAGCCACAAAAATTAGACAAATAAAAAATAATACTTTAATGAGTTATCAAGGTAGTGTCAGGAAGCAAGTTGTATAAATGCATATATATTGGCTTAATGGTTGGGAGTCTAGAAGCAAATTCATTCTTCAAACCGTGCGACTTCAACAGCACACACACTTTCCCGCATTTATTTCTAAATTTGAAATTTTGGAAAATTCGGAGTACAACAAATATGAGATCCAATCTTTTAAGCATCTCTTCTTCTGTCAGTGGGGGAAAATTGGAGAAAAAAGTTTTTTAATTGCCAATTTTGTGTGCGAAATACACAGTAACTATTCATATTTGCGAAAAATTTAACATGTACTAATTTACCGATTCTTCTTTCAGATACAGATTTTATGAAGGGAAAAAATCTACATCTTCAATATTAAAGTTGTAGGAAGACATCCAAAAAAATTGCACCTTTGCGATACTCAAAAAATTTGATATTTCAATAAACACGAGACCTGCACCATTATCCTCTACGCTATCCAAAGACGAAAGTTCGATTAAAAACTTCGGTGCCATTTTTTACAAAATCTTGAAAATGTTTTTGAGGCTTCATGTAAAGTACCTTATAAATACAAAATATCAGTTTGATACTCCCGCAGCCTCGAGTTCATTCCAATCGATTGGGGAATATCAATTTTGAAGAAAATAGGCTGAACTGTGTAGGTGCTAGCGTTAATCACAGGCGGGGAGACGCACTAAGTCGTTTTGCCGTCAATCGACTTTTCGGTATCAAAGATCCTCAAAACATGGATTCTGGCTACACCACGTGTCAGGGGAAGTAATTTATATTTAGCAAGAGGTTTTTCACTTTCTCACTATATAGCAACAGGGTTATCGCTTTTTCTTTACCAGGGCCCAGCAAGAAGAGATTTTCTGCCAAATAATCGCCGTTTTCCGGCGCACCATAACACAACTGTCTCTTCTTACGGCGTACCTTCGTTAGGGCGAGAAAGTAAAAAGACAAACGCCGGCTGCCAACCGTTTCAAGTAGCGCGTTTGTGCGCTGACGTCATCGAACGCATAGGTTCGGAGAGATGCCTTGAAATTCACTTCGCGCGGCCGAAGCATTAAGCAGAAGTCCGCAACAAGAACAGACGAGTGATTTAAGCTTCGTCGGGTAGATCCAGAGAATAATGCTTTGTGCCAAAACATGTTAGTGGTAAACCGAAACGTTTGGCAGCTGAAAATCAGACGTTAAAAAAAGTGCTATTCGGTTGGTGCAACTTGAAGTGCCTGGGGATGGGAAGGGGGCTGTGGTGGAGACACACGCCTATCTCGGGCTCTAGCGGTTCCTGATGGCTTTGCACTGAACATCCAAAACAGGGCCGGAGGACCTGGTGGGTTAAAAATATTTTTAAATCTTTCAAGGAAATACAGATGGTGCCACAGCATTTATATACACTTTTTGGCATCCTCTGTATATAAGTAAAAAATACAAATACGCTCCCACATGTCTATACGTATAAAGGAAAGTACTAAGAAAGGATTAAAAATAATTCTTTTTAATTATTTTAGTCGATTTTATTAATATTTATAATGAAAATAAAATTACATTTTTTTGTTATTTACAAGCTGCAACGCTTTATTGTCATTTATAAGGTGTCAGGAAGTAAGAGAACTCAAAAACAAGCGGTCAAGATTTAAAAAAGTCAGTGAAATTTTGTCAATGTTTGCACCGCAACCCCGCGTGCATATATATATTGAGAAAATGCGTTCATACGTGGTTGAGAACCTCACTGTATATCTCAGGGTAAGATTAATAATCACTGGATATTGTTGCCGAACGTGAGCCCAGAACGGGACTAACAATGTTTTAAAAAGTGATTTTAGAGTCTGGAAACATAATAGTTCCATTATATGTTAGAGCCTTCTTTATTTCATGGTACTTTCTCTTCTGTACGTAGACTTCGCACTTCGACGCTTCGTGATGCGGACGGGAGCCGTTTCCGTAAACAGTCCAGGTCGGGGTGGCCGAGATCCACTCTGGCTGTTAGCTCATAAAGTATGCCAGCAACGCACGAAAGATGTTGTCAAGCAAAAAGATAACGATGGTGTAGATATTCAAATATTCAATTCAATTCAATTATGATTTATTTTACGTTGCGAGACTCAGGCCATGAGGCCTGCTTTTCCGTCAGATCACGTTAATATCGCTACGCTCCTCTCACCATCTAGCGGAGAGAGAAGGTATTACTCGGGTGATGAAACAGGTGGTTTGAATTTTACTCAGAGGTTTCTTTTAGGCTTGAGAATCTTTTACATGCAGTAACTACTACACGGAACAGTCGGCTTTACTTCTCCTCCAAAGGTATGCGTTCGAAGGACTTGCCCTTAAAGATCCACAGATCGATCGGGTTTGAACCCGCGAACTTTGGTATACACTAACCGTTACACAGTCGAAACCATATTTCCCCCCACACCACATTGCTTTGCGACGAAAATATATTTGGAAATGAGATGTTTCTCGCCAACTTGTGGGTAATGCCGATTGTGGTTGTTTTGAACTGAGGAGGTTGAAAATCAATTGTGTCATCGATAAAAATTTAAAAAGTTTGATTATGGAAGGTTTGCTGTAAAAATGCACAAAAGAATCAGAGAAAGCCATATTACAAAATATAAAATGTATTAATAAAAACAAAAATCAAGATTCAAGAAATAAAAGGGTTATGGAAAAGGATGAATGATATTGATGAATGGATGAATGTGGATGAATAAAGATATGTTGATGAATGATGATATGTTGATGATGATGTTGTCTTTGATGAAAAACTGGCAGAACACTAAACATAAGACATCAGTAAAAGTGATTAATCCTTAAAAGATACATTTCAAATTCGATACATCAGCTACAACAAAAAGTCCTATGAATACTTAAGACGCTGGAGGCATTCTTAGACAGATGTTTTGAAAAAACATTTCCCCCAAAACTCTCAAAGTGTGTGTTTCTATCATCATCTCGACATCGATTTGTTGTACACTATGTGTATGAAGAAGTAAAAGAAAGGAAAAGTGATTAAAAAATTGAAAAAGAAATGAATAAGATAAGGATGACGTTTAAACAGAAAATAAGAAAATCAAGGAGGGAAGAGAAAACTTATTAAAACACGAAAGTACATTTTAAAATGTGAAGCGATAATTGATTTTATTAATGTTATTTTGTTAATTTGGGTCTGTTTTTCATTCATTTCCATCTTAAATTGCGAGGCATTGCCAAGGCGCAAACAGTCATTATATCTTGTGCACTATATCTATTCTTTACAATAACTCGTTATAAATATCTTACCAATCAGACGGTTAAAAAGTCCCTGCATAATATTAATTTTGTACGTATAATACATTAATTGCTTTTGGCGATCAAGATTCAAACATAGCTTATTTGAAACTCAAAAAGTGACCAAAAATGCTCTTTTTATCAAAACATATTACAAAATTGCTTTGCAGCATACGTAGCCTAAATGTGGTAGCTTACCCATTGTTAAAATCAAAATATAAAAAAAGAGAGCAAAAAACTGTAACTACCTATTTGTTGTCCTGAAGTAGAGCTATATGTATGCGTATCAGAGCTTAAGAAAGCTTTAAAAAAATTACTTAATTCTTCAAACTGGTTCACAATGACTATGATTTAACGATATCCGTGAAAATAAAAGTAATACTTTATCTTGGACAGCTACCGCCCACAATAAATTATTTTGTTTCTAATGTCCATGCAATTGTAAAGATAGGGTTCAGCAGTAAATCAAAATAGTAGACGTCTAAAATAAATTTAGAACCTGGCAACAAAAATATTTTTGGAGAATTCGGTTTTGGAGAACTTAGAACTATTGGAGAAATACAAATAACTTTATATCGATCTCCATCAAATTACGAAAAAGGTATAATGAAAACAGACAACGCAAACAAAGTATAAATACATTAGTCACAGAAATCAATGAGTGGAAATTGACCCTCCTTAAAATCATTGGACGAAATCGTCTCCCTGAAGCTCGAGACGTGCAACAACAGCAACGAAGCGCTCAACATATAAACAAAAAATCTCGTCGTGGTGAATAACAAGATATCTCCATGCAAATACATTGCTTGTTGGAAAAAAAACTATTGAATTTGACAAATACTACCTTTCCATGATTAACATTGCTACTGCCCTTCTCATGTGGAAGACCTTGAAAAATCAGCGGATAAACACTTGCCGCGCGATGCTCGTCCTAATGAATACGAAAGAGAGGGAAGAATCACTTTACAAAGCGAACATGAATTCGAAAACGAAGGAGGCGAAAGAGCTGACGAGACGGAAGTACTCCTGAAGGAATGTGTGAACAAAGCATACGCGGCCGAGTCCTTGTGAGGGCGAGCTTTCGACTGTTTAACTCGCCGCCGCCGCCACTACCGCCCACGCAACTCGCGCTCCTTGGTGGCAGAGACTTCTCTGTGGATTTATATTTATTTAGACATAAAAACAGTAAAACTTTATGTGACATACGGGGGAGAAGATCATATGCGCCCGTTTTTGTTTTTTTTTAGTTCCAGAATCCATTTCATCATTTTAACTATAAATAGTTGAAAGACGACTAAAAGTTGAAGATAAATAAATATAAATAAATTTTAAAAAAGCACGACATTAGCAATATTTGAAAGAAAACTAGACATTTTTGTTCACGAGTTATAGAAAACTTATTTGCATCGATAAATGAATTGCAAATATGATTTTTCTGCATTGCTAACAAAATAGCAACTCACCCTAGTCTTACTATTGGAAGCAAAAGGAGAGCTCAACATAACGTGCGCATAGTGAAGTTACATTTACGTCCAGAACCAAAACAAGGGGCCATCACAGCATTTTCTCTAGAGAAACTGGACAAAAACCTGATCAAGATGGGTGTCATTGACCCGTAAGCTGAAGCACATTATTTGGTACAAGCATATTAGCGTCTTTTAAAAAGAAAATAATATGTAAACAAACGTAAACTAATTCAGTATATATCACTATTTTGCTAAAATAAACATTTTTTTTTTGTTTTTGATGACCATTATAGTCTCTAATAGTTCATAATCAGTTATGCCACAGAAAATATTATACTGTAAGCTTAAATTTGTGAACTGACTTCAATTGTTTAATGTCATCTGGCAATGTGCTGTAAAGTAACGTATTGTATGTGGATTTCTGGTAGTGAACTGTTGATGCCGACACTTGATGTATGTGATTTCTACGACGCGTGTGTAATTATAAATATCAGTACTGCATGAAAATATGTTCCCACCGTTTAATAATTCAATTTTGACAAATATTGCAGATTCGTAAGTAAATAGGCAAAGCAGTGGTAAGATTCCAGGCTCAATGAAGAGGGACTTGCACAGATCACGTTGATGGAATTTTTTCATTATTCGAATAATTTTTTTTTGCAATCTAAATGTCTGGGGATTACACGATGAACTTCCCCAGAATATTATGCCATATCTCAGGCGGGAATGTACTTGTGCAAAATACACGCAACGAGCTACATGAAGGCTGACAGAATTTGAAAGAATTCTGATTGAGTAATATAATGAACTAAATTTAGTGTTTAATTGTTATATGTGCATTCCATTTGAGGTTTGACTGAATTGCAAGACCTAGAAATTTTGTTACCTGAACATCAGCTAATTGAATATTGTTCATTTTCAACGGAGCTTGCGATTGCTGATTTGAAATGCAAAAATGCATTGAAACTGTTTTTTCATCGTTAACTATTAATTTGTTTATTAATTTGTTAACTATTAATTTAACTATTAAGTTGTTATTAGTTATTACAAAACCAATTTGAAACTTCTGTAATCGTTCTATTTATTGTTTCTTTTTTGCAAAGAACATTCGTGTCATCGGCAAACAGAACAGTTCTTCCGTTTTTAGTAGACGAAGGCATATCATTCACGTATAACAGAAAGAGGATATGACCTAAGATTGAGCCTTGCGGTGCCCCATATTTAATTGGTAAGAATTGGAAAGAAAAGTAAATAATGTCCTTTCGTGCCAGTGTGGTATTTCTACTCTTTGAGATCGATGTTTAAGGTACGAGGTTATCCAATCTAGGGCGATATCACGAATTGCATAGGAAGGTAATTTTGATACTAAGATGGTCAATAACGTCAAAAGCTTTCAAAATATCTAAAAATATTCCATTGATGAAGCAACATATTTAAGAAAATAAAAAGTGGCCGGTTCCGTAGATTTTGATTTTTTAAAACCGTGTTTCGAGTCTGAAAATTCTTCGTTTTTCCGGAGAGAAGTTTCCATTCGCGTCTCTAATATTGTTGAGAGAACTGACAAAAGAGAAATTGGCCGGTAATTCTGAATTTCATTTTGGTTCCCTTTTTAAAAAAGTGGCTTAATTTTAGCTATTTTGAAAATATCTGGAAATATTCCTATGCATAAAGAAGCATTGAAAAAGTGAGTTAACGGGTGTATAAAGGCAGGTACGCAAGTTTTCAATAAACAATCCGGAAATGCATCTAAACCACATGAATATTTATATTTTAGTTTACTAACTATTCTCAGGATTTCGTTACAAGAAGTTTTGGAAATAAACATTTTGTCGAAAATTTTGGGAAGGTAATGATGTTGAATTTTGCGGCTTTAGTCTCTTTGTGAGTTCAGCCGCAATTCTTGAAAAGTGTTGGTTGAAGAGATGTGCCACTTTTTTCGGATTACTTGCTTCTCTTTCATTATTCTTTGAAACAACATTCTCTACTAAGTAACGAGATGATGTAGTCGTATTTTTATGATATTCTATATTGCTTTAGTTTTGTTACTATGGTTCAAAATATCCTAATTATTTTTCATTATTTCTGCCTGAACTTTCCTTAAAATTATTTTGGAGAAGAAGACATGGAAACCGGGTGATATGTTATGATTAGAAATAAAGTAAAGCGATAGGTTTGTTTTTACACGATGTTCTAATTCCTTGTGTAATTTTTCCGTGAAATGTTTGATTTTCTGTTCTTGAGAGGAAAACATGCGATAATGTGAAAAGAAAATTTTGAGAAAATAGATTATATTTTTCATTTGTGTCAACAGCGTTATAAACTGTGTCCCGTGAGTCCTTTAGCAAGTAGTCCGTAAATAATGTATGTTAACTTTAGTAATGCTCTGCAGATGCGTATATAATTTGTGTCAGTGTTCATGTTATTAGTAATTGTAAAAATTTATGCATCGTGGTCACTGAAACCTGTATTAGTAGTTTCTATTTCGTATCTAGTTGTGGTTTCGTTAATTTTATGGGAGCGAGGAATTTATGGATGCGTCCCAATGGCGGCACCAACGACCATTTTGAGGGGGGGCACAAAATTTTTGAAAGCGAAGTGGAGATGCTGTGGAAAGAGAACTGGAGACTATGGATACATTTAATATTCGATAAATCAATACTTTTTTGACATTTTTTAAATTTCAATCACACAATATAAGGCGTTAAATATAACATTTTAAATAGAAACATAAATTATCCATTTAACTTCAAGACTATAGAAATAAATTTAGAGATTTGAAGACTAACCCCTTATCATTGAACAAGTCTTGTGCACTACTGCACCCTGAAAGAGAACCGGAGGAAACGTATTTGGAGACAGAGTTCCAAAATCCGAGAGTATGTATCTGTATACATCCTACAAGGAAGCATTTTGCAAGTGTCACTGATCCCGCGCTGTATCCGCAGACAGACGCCATTTGTAAGTCACATGTTGCAATTTTCACAACTGCAAAGCATTGATCTAACGGCAACGCGATATATGGCTACACTGTTATAGTACACAGTTCTCGAACGCGCTCAACCAATGAAAGGAAACACGGAACATGAAATGTCTGGCTTTTTGAATTCTGAAATCGGAGACTAACATGGCGAACAACTACTTTAACATCAAATACTATACAGAAGGAAAGAAAAGATGGAGGAGGGCAGTGCCCCTGAACCTCCCCGCCACAGCCGCCACTGATGCGTCCATGGAGACACTGAGCTGCAGTAGGAGAGCGCACGGAACCTTGGTTCGTGCGACAATTGACTTGATGAATATTTCATTCTGTTTGGCAATATTTCAAAATTCAATATGGTATTCTGTTTCTTCAACTATCCTTTGTTTTGCAGTAGCTACCAAATACTTTTAATAGGATTTGGTACAACAGTTCCTAGCTTTAACGGTGCATGAATTGATAATTTTTCGTATTTAAGACTTACTATAATTGAAATACGTTCAAACGTGTGTCGAACTGTTAAATTAAATAAGGTATGTAATTGTCTATTTTTGTGTTATTATTTAATAACATAGCATCGAATTTGATTTTAGTAGTAACTTTTAAATGTTAGGCGCGTATAAATGTAGCATACTGAAAGCATAAAAAATGCAAAATGTATAAAAAAGATGTGACTTGAATATCTTCGACCTGTAAGGTGTAATTGGCTGAAAGTCGATTTTGAACTTTTACCATAATATTACATAATTTGTTAACCTGATCCCGTTTGTGACTTATATTTCGAAAAATCATTTAAGGAATCTTCTTGAATACTTTAAATGATGGGCTTGAGGCAGTAACAAATAAGCCATAACAGATGCAGCAAGCCTCTCACTCTTAGTACATCTGATTATCTGAATATTGGTACATGTTGAATTACTATCTTGTTACTACGTATGTATATCCTCTTCGTACATGTGGACTTGAGGCAGTGCAATCTTGGCTTGAAGCAACATATTTTCATCAAATTAGAAAAAGAAATAATATCACCTCAATCGCAGGTGGTCATACTGACCCCATTTGGGCGTCGGAGGCAAACGTATCTTATCAGAAAATGTGCAATATTTTTCATGGCTTAAGAATACAGATGAAATTAATAAAAGTCACAGGTCCAAATAGCTCTTCGACATTTATCAAATGAGCAATGTTATTTGAATTTCAAAAAAGGTCAAATTGATCCATGTAGGTGTTCTAGTGTTTCTTTTTACCAGAGACATATTACTTCTGAAACATTAGAAGTTCCATTCAGGGAACACTGTAACTATTCCAAATACTGTAGAGACAATACACGACACTTCGCGTGGGAGAGGTTTGAAACTAGCGCCCCTAGTGGCCCGACCTGACCTACCACTGTAATTACAAGTACTATACGCGCAAGTTTTCTTGATATTCCCGAGCGGGGATGCGGGGAGAGGAGGGTCAGGTTAAGCCACAGCTTAAAAGGGCGCACCAAGTGTGGGCATGAACTTAACTCGCCAAAGCATGTAACGAGAAATGCTACGATTGTTTTGAAAGTACGAGGTGGATATTGCCAGCAGTGTAAATTGGTACGTGCCGTTCTGAGCCGAATCTAAGTATCTCAACGGGCCGTGCTATTCAGCACTGCGTGAGGAATAGGGAGCCCATGTATCAAGAAAACTTGCGCAAGTAATATGAAATGTTTTCATTTGAATGACCTGTATTTTACTAATGATTATGTTTCCTTGCGATAGTAGAGTGATTCAAAAAATGTATTGTACAATATATGTATTGAAATTAGAATTTGTCACTGATCTTCCCGGTCAAGACACTAAGTTCGCTTGTGAGCAGTCACCCATTATGAGAAAGGTTCAATGTGTCCTATATTGTCTCTATAATATTTGCTATTACGTTCGTCGCAAGCCAAGATTTCAGTCATTAGATATAATTCGACGAGCGGGAATGTTCTGTCTCCAGCGCACTGCTGTTGACACTTCGTATCACGACATCACAATCGGTAAGACCCATAGCGAACAGGAAGCCCCGCTGCATTATCATCTCCAAGCGCGCAGTCCTCTGCACGGCCGCCGGGCGGCGCGTGCGGTCTGCGCTGCCGCCGGGCTGGGGGGGCGGGAGGGGGGGGGGCGGTGGGAGCAACAATACCACTAATGACGTACTCGCCGCCCATTAGGCAGCATTGCCGGGGGCCCGCAGCCCCGCATTCATCGCGCGTGATTACCCAACTTAACGTCGGAAGACCCTAAACCAATCTGTCTCGGCGGCCGCGCGGGCTGACAAGGTAATTGAGATGGATGCCCGCCCCGCCCCCCGGCCCGCTCACCGCTCTGCCGCCGAGATTAACGGTAAGTGCGCGCCGCCCAGGGCACGGCAGGCCGGAAAAAGATGCGAGCGGATATCCAATCCAAACGCGAAGACAACGCGAATGCTAATGCACAATCGAACGCCCAACTTGACAAACAATAAATACAGCCCGTTTAAACAATTTAATCGCGGTAACATTTATATGTAATTCAAACTAAAGTAACGGTAATTATATGGGAAAGAAATGAGGGAATAATAATAGTGTTCGAGAATAATAATAGAGTTGCCTTGCGCATCGTCATTCGGCGAGATGCTGCAACTTCTACTCAGCAACCACTTCTGCTAGAATGATGATAATTAGGGAGCCATGACTTTAAACATTGCCATAAATGATCAATAAAATGGTCTTAATATGGTTTAAAAATGACGTAAAAATGTTTATTAAAACTAGTTCAGATGAACAACTCAAGCTGTAGAAAATGTTTCTAATATAATCGAGGCTTATTCGTTTCGTTCGAGAGAAGTCATCTTTCAAATTTTTGGTTTGGGCAGATCTTTGCCAGGAAATTTCAGTCTTTATCTATCGTAAAATCTGCCGAACCGATAATGGCGCTGTTAGGTGTCAGAGGAACCTTAGATTACATACTCACAACGGTGGACATGACAATTTCTGAACGAAAATATCGAATAGGTTAATCAGACATTCTGTGAGCATTGCTTAAATATTATTTAAAGAAAGTATCATTAAATTGACATTAAAATAAATTAAATTGGCGAAAAATGACGAAAAAAGTAAGAGATGACTTATTTTAGTCGAAATCTACGAAAAAAAACAAAAAAAAATCCATATCGAAATCGGTCCCTTCCTTTTGTCATAACATACAATTGTGTATACTAAAAGGCAGTGAAAAATAAAAAAAATCACATTTCATTAAAATCCACCTCTTAATGATAATAATATTACAGTTAACAATTCTTCTTCTTCTTCTTCTTCTCTTCTTCTTCTTCTTCTTCTTCTTCTTCTTCTTCTTCTTCTTCTTCTTCTTCTTCTTCTACACTTCAGGGTTTAGACCTGCCTGGTCTGCCTTCACAGGGCCTCCTGACATCATCTCCTCGGTCTGCAATGTCTCTCCTTTCTTTCGGTGTGTAGTAGAGACTTGCTTTTGGGAGTCTGGTATCTTCCATTGTTGAAGCTGCAAAATATTGCTAAGATGGCTAGGAGAACTTTTTCAGAAACTTCACCTGCGTGTTCTCGTCAGAAGAGGGGCGTTTGATTCCGGGAATTTGCCGACAATGGACCATGCTGCCGGCACGGCGCCCTGAAGCTGGCGCGATCCCACGACCATTTTGAAAGCAGTTCAAAAAGTTGTTTCAAAGATTTTCATACAAAAAATAAATTCTTGCTCCTTGTGAGAGAGGGTTCGCGGCGTTGGGGGAAAATTAAAACCATCTCGAAGGCGCGACGTTTGAAATGTATGTTCTTTGCTCTTAATTAACCCCAAAGAATTGTCAAAATGATTGAGTTTCAAGTATGCCCACATCCATTCTTCCGATATGTTGTTACCATTTGCCTCTATATTCCTGTATTCTAGTGTTTGTTGGTTCTACTTGTAATTCTTTTCTTATGTTTTCGTTTCTGAACCTTTCCTCTCTTGAACACCTTTCAGTTTTGCACAAAAATCTCATATCACATACCAGAATTCTTTTCAACTTTTTCTTTGCAAGTACCCAGCATTCGAAATCGTAGAGATACATGGGAATTGCCATTGCGTTGTGTATTTTTCAATGTTTGTTTCTCTCTCATTTTTATTTCTTGAATTACCTGAGCCCATGGTAGGACAAACCTTAGATTATTCGATAGTTTAACAACAAGATCAACAGTTTGGTTCTCTCCAATATGATATAAAGCCTTTATTTAACTTGACAGAAATCGTGATCATTGACTCCTACTGCTCCTTATTATCCTTCTCATCACAATATATATTTTTTTGTGATTCCCCTATTTTATTTTTGCTTAGTTAATTAAACTGCATGATCAATTTTTATTGTTTTAATAGTTTTGATAGAAATTTTATAACTATATTTGCAATTGCAATGTGCCATATTATTTCCAGCGGTGCGATTGTATAATTTGTAGAAACTATTTGTAGGGTTTCAGTATAATTTTATATCGTGTTATGATATTGATTTAGATGCAGATTATTGTGTAAAGTACAAATCAAACTAAAGCTGATAAAATTAAATTACTGCAACATATAATTCAGAAAGCTGTATTCTTGAGACCTTCCATAAAAAAAATTATAACATTGTTGGAGATAAAATCTTCAAAACAGATTTGCAAGTGGCATAGTATTTTGTAATCGTTTGTCTTGATGTTGCACTCAAATTGAGAAGGTTTAAATGTTTTGAAAGTAAGACATGAGAACCATTCAAAATGCATAACTACTCTCCAGGAAAATGCAAACAATTAGATAAAATATAGTGCTGATGAGAAATCGTGGGGGGGGGGTTCTATTAAAATACTAAAACTTCCAAAGCCTGAATATATCATTCCTCTTACAATTTCAATAAAATATAATTATTAATTACAAATGTGATTATTAAATTTGCATGGGCGGATTTAGATTCTGTAGACCTTCAAGCACAAAACTATACTGGGCACTCCTTCAGAAAAATATTTAAAACTATGAAAACTAATTATAAATAAATCTAAAAACACTAGTTATGATAGAATAAATCATTGTTTCAATACAGATGAAGTTTTTAATATTTATTTTAAAAAATCAGGGCTCGAGGATGGTAGTCCCAAGCCTAATTTTGCAAGGAGGAAATCCAGCTCTGCATTCATCTATACCTTGGATGGTTGATATTCGATTCAAACTCCACCTGAACATAGAAGAACATCTCATCTTTCGATTAATACAATAAAAAAAAGGCATGTTAAACATAACACTTATTTCGCTCTAACCACCTAAATGTTTTCCCCATTGTAAATTTTATACTGCAAGGAGAGGATAGAAGAAGTGTTAAAAATTTGTCACAGTTATTTCTTATATACTCGTTTAGGGTCTCTATTTGATGTTCTCTTTGAATGTGTGTATTAGAAATGAACCAAGGAGCCTTTGCACATTTTCTTAAAAAATTGTTTTATATTATCTGAAGTTTTTCAATGTTGGTTTTAGCTGTGTTATTCTAGATCGGGCAGGGATATGTGAGTGATGGCCAAATGATAAATTTAAATATTAAAATTGCACGTTACAAATTTAAAGCTGAGCGGAAGTTAATTAATGGATAGAGTCTCGATATTTTGGCACATGTTGGATTGGTTATTACTTCAATGTGCTTTTTTCAAGTTAATCTGCTATCAATGTGAATTCCAAGATATTTCACTGGTGTATCAAGTGCTAGCCATGGGATGAGAGTATTCTTTAATAATATACTGCGATTTTTCTTACTTTGCCCCTCAATGCCCTACTTTCTCGGTGGCATTTTTTCACTATATTTCGCGTCTTTCTCGGTCATGCCGCTAGATGTCGCATGATTGCGACCGTAAAGTAGTCCTGGATACGGTCGCAATCATGTGACATCCAGCGGCATGATCGAGAAAGACGCGAAAAACAGTGAGATAATGCCACCGTGAAGTACGCCCTGGAGGGGTTGAGTTAGAAAAATCGCCGTATAGTGTGCGAGGTAACTTTGGTTTACACAGAGTAAAAATTTGGCCTAGGTTTTGTTTGGTTTTATTTTTATTCTCCACTTCAGAATGCATGAAATATCCGCCAAGATGTTATCTTTTGCACATTTATATCTGCCTGCGTTGTGCGTATTGCAGTGTCGTCTGCGAATAGCACAATATTTGAGTCTCCTAATGTGGGAATGTCCGATAAATAAATATTGAAGAGGAATGGCGATAGTGCAGAACCTTGAGGTACCCCTGCTCTTATAGTTCTAGTTGATGAAAGTGCACAGTTTACTTTAACTCTGTACGTTCGGTCTGTAATAAAACTATTTATAATGTGTAAATAGAAAGGTACTCCCAAATGTTTGATTTTGAATAGTGAACCAGTATGTCAAACTTGATCGAAAGCTTTTTCTCCGTCTAAAACCAGTCCAATTATATGCTGTTTGTTATGGAAACCGTTTGAAATTTGTTCCATTAGGCGGATGAGCTGATGAGTACAACAATAATTTTGCCTAAACACGAACTGCTCATCCCTTATTTCTATGAGGTATTTAGTATTCTTTTTTTGGATTCGTTTCTCAAATATTTTGGATAAAGAGGACAATAATATATTTAGCCTATATCTCGTCACTTCTTTCGGATTTTGTCTGGTTTACCGACTGGATGGGCAAAGGCCTGTTGTCGTGATTTAGAATAATACCTATTTCTAAGTGCTGAGTTGTATACTGCTGCCAGAACTGCAATCGAGCTTATTGGTAGTTCTTTCAAGACTGTTTGTAATTCGGCCGCGGTCTGGATCATTTTTAATTTTAAGATTATTTGTAATTGTAGTTACTTGTAATTGTGTATGTGATGTGATGATCTTGAGTGTAGATTTATTCATATGTGTGTCACTGGTGACGACTTCGTTTCCCTCAAAGGTAGCCTTGTTTGACTGCAGCAGTTACAGGGAGAAATAAGTGATGCCACAGAATAGCAGACACACAGACTTTCTCTTACTAGTTATTTTTCTAATTTCTTTGGTCTGAGCGAGATCGGCAGGGTTTTATCCAGTTTGAAAAAAAAAGTCTACGCGTAGTTTTGGCGCCAGAGTTGTTCGCAGACGATAGACTGACAAAAAATCAGAAGACAGATAACAGACGGATAGATGGATGTTTTGACCAGAAAACACCATTTTTGATATCAGGGGACCGCAAAACGTGTAATTCTATTAAAATATCGAAATCGATTTTCCGTAGCATTACATACTTTCTCTATACTACGAATATCGTTTTACTCCGTGTAGACGTACGTATATGACAATGTAAACTAGTGGTGCTACAACAGCAGATACTTTTTCGTGTTATATCTATGTAATATTGAAATATTTCATTTTCTGTACTACTAACACCTAGGCTATTACTTTAAAACGTTCATTTCTAACAATTTAAACAAAGCGATGTGATGCATATTTGCATTCATTTCGATAGTTAGGAACAGCAACCGTTTCTTACTTTGACAAATGAAATAAAGAGGGATAAACCTGACAGTTCGTGTATTCGCAGCAAATTATATAGAAGCGAGCAACGTAGTTGCCAGCGCAACGTTGTCAAAACAATGTGCATTCACTTGGCGAATTACATCAATGTAAAAATGCTAATTTCCATTTTTATTCAAATTTCAACTTGCTTATGAGTTAGTCATAGTACATCGTACATAGGTGATAAATATCTAGATCTAAAATACCCAAACTAATTAATTACTAATGTTCTGTGATTGGTAATATTAAGTTAATTTATTACTATTTATATGTTAACTCCGCCTCAAACGAAGAGCAGAAGAATAAAACATCCAAGGTTATAATAATGTGATTCAGTGTGTTTATTTCTAAAACTTTTATAAACTAGAGTCTATAACGAAGTTCATATAATATAATAAACATTTATATGAGTAAAATTAACCCTTTAACTTTCTCTAGCCGAGAAAAAGCAACGTGATTATTAAGTTAAAATATAAAATAAATTCTTAAGTTTTAGAAACCCTTGTTTAATTTTCAACTCACAAAATGTTTTCCAAAAAGCAAACCTAATTTTTATTTCAAAAAACGGATAAACGACGTTCCACTATATTGCTATATTCTCGTTGAAATTTTTAAAGTTTATAATATGGAAAATATTGTTGGTGAAATTATGAAATATGTATAGATAAGCGACCTTTTGTTCAGTGCATATGTGTATTACCTACACCTCGCAACACTAACAAAAAATATGGATTATCAAATAGGTTTTCAAAAAGCTAATTTGTAAACCCAAGCTCGACTAAATAAATCAGCTACATCTTATCACCGTCACCATCTCAACCGCCACGATCTCGATGTTCAACAATGAGCTTCTCAAATATCCATTGCGGCGTTAGCGCGCACATTTCAATTAAGCTTCGCAGATTGCTTGAAAGAAATAGCCTACATCAATACATTGAGAATACAAATTGTAGAATAGAGTAAAAAGTAAAAACCGAATCAATATTGACATTTTCCTTCTTTTCCTATAACATTCCTTCTTTTTAATGTTCTAGATATTATACTAGTATTCAGGCACACCTAGAAGTCATAAATTGAATTTCATGCATATAAGCACTATTGTTCAAGTTGACATTGAGTTATAATTCTACCATCATTTGTATTTGTAGTAATTAATATGTAATTTTTACTAAGCTGCTGAAATTCCTGTTTTATTGAAGTGAAGGTGCACATCCAAATAACATGTGACAAGGCAGGACAGTATGATGTTGTTTCTACTGCTAGGAAACATGATACTGTTTCAACCAAGGAATGACATGAAGCACAAAGAAGTTTTATATTAACTTGTTAAAATTTTATATGGACCTATCACATACTGCAACTTTGTAACAATACAATTCAAGTAATACAACTGTTTTATAATCCCACAATAACCTTATTAGTAAAGAAAGCCACTTTTGGTATTGAAACACAGTGGTAAAATAGTAGGTAAAAAACAACAACATAAAGTCCAAAACCATTTTGAAAGCAATTTGTCAGAGCACCTCAGGTTTGAAGAACATTCCTTCAACTTGGTGTATTGTACCTCAAACATGCAAAAATTTTAAATATCATTAAATTACTTACTTTCACATAGATATTGAATAAATATGTCTACAATGAAAACACAAATATTAAAAAACAAAATTTGAAAATTTATTTTGGGAGATAAAGGAATTTTGTATACAGAAATTGGCCCTGAGCTGTGACATCACTTCATATACCTGTGTTGCTTCAATTCTTTTTTCTGATGATTTGAACTCGTGCCTGAACCAAAAAATATTAGTAATATTAGTATTTACATATTTTAATAATTTTTATGTCAGATAAAATCAAAAATTCAAATTTTCTTCATGAAATAATTGCTTTATATGTTTAGTTTTGGTTCATTCACCAACTATATATTTCTGATTTATAACAAAAAAAGAATCAGAGGGTTATCTTACATAGAACCAGAGATATGATCATTCAGTTTCCCAATGACAGCCAAAAAGTCAACCTTTGGGGAAATGGCTTTAAAGTTTGTAATGCTCTAGAACTCTCCAGGGCTATAGGTTATGCTTCCTTTCTCTATTATATTCTCTTATTTTCCTTAGTCCTCTTAAATATCTTCTTCTATCCTTATTTTCTGATGTGTGGCTTTGTTTTATTTTTCAAGAACCATGCTCCCTTTTCGGAAAGGGGGTGTGGATCCCCTAACGCAAGACTACATAAATATCCAAATAAAGACAAAAGAAAGATCATAGAATAAAATGGATATTGCCATGTTAAAGAGAATATATCAAAGGTTCTGATTCTGTTAGAAGTCTAAAACAGAATTTTCTGCGATTTTCCCTTATATTTGAGGTATAATATTACTCTCTGAATATTACCTTAATACTCCCAAAATAACGGAACTATTGGAACAAACAACCATTAGCACATCATTCATACAGAACAAGCAACAATTAAATCAAGTATAGTATATTGCTTTCAAGAAATATACACCAAAAGTTGTGTCATACATTCACAGATATGTCATCCAGCATCATTAACAAGCAGAAGTTCAACCTTCTTTCATGCCCATAATTACAAACTTCATAAAAGGAATCCAATGTTCATTGACAATGCAACTCTCTGAATTTTATGTTCTTTTATTAAACTTTGTCCTCGGATAGCATAAAGGACAGTTAATATAAAGGTAAAGATATCATGTTCATTGGAATCCCTAAGTTTTCAAAAATTGCAAAAGTTTAAACTTTTTTCAACCTACAACTACAACATTGAAGAGAGATTTCCACAATGAAATCTGTTCTTTAAAGATGGACCTTGAAAAAGGGTCATATACAATTTTTCAAAAACATGAGTAGCTTTCAAGTAATTTTGCATGAAATACAGGCAATTTTTCAAATTTTTTAAAGTTTCTTTCTCAAAAATGGGTCCAAATTTTACATTTGAATTTTCTTCATACATGTAAGAATGTTAAAGCTAGTAGTGGTAGAGAATGGCACAGTTGTAGTTGTTCTCATACTAGTTAGGACCTAATTTTCTTATTTCTTTGATCTGGACTAGCTTTTTGGTCGTGCCTCAACCATCTATATGGAAATTTCTCTACCTCTAATTTTATAGTTGTAGGAAGATGCCAAAAAATGTCCAACATTTCCAATTTTCAAAAATTTAGAGACTAACAGTGAAAATTGAACCTATGCCATCTTTCAAATGCATTTCACGCTATTTTTATGAAGTTTAAACAAAACATTTGGAGTCATTTTTGAGAAAACTTTGAAAACGTCCCAGGGACTTCATGAAAAGTACCCCCAAAATTTTAAGAATGTTTCAAAATCATAGAGTTTTGACTCACTAGCCTGTCGGGGGAATATTAATTTTGGAAAAAATCATAACCATAGTTGACGCTAATGTTTTTTCCAGACGGACGGACTATTGTTGTAAAACAGAACCACTTTCTTGGTATCAGGGAAAGCCAAAATGTGTATTTCCATTCCAGCAAACTCTCTGTATTTCAAAAATTGCAAACATTTAACATTTCAAAACTACAAAATTGAAGATAAGGGATTTTTACCTTAAACAAAATCTGTTCGAAAAATCCCCTTTTTAAAAATAGTTGTGTAGAATTGTTGTTTTAAAAAAGTGTAACATGTTTTTTGCGTTATTTGTGCTTGAAATTAATCCAATTTATAAGAAAATCACATTTTCTCACAAAACACTCCAATTTTTCTAAAGATAAAACAAGAAACGCTTAAAAGAATGGCACGGGCACTTTCATTGAACTCTCCGAATTTTCAAGAGTTGCAAATTTAGAAATAATTCTAGAAAGTATGGTGGTTGTAGCACCATATTCTAGAAAGTATGGTGGTTGTAGTTGTTTTTTTTTTTTTCCATAGTAGGATTTCTTAGAGACTTGTTATACAATCTGAGATGTGATCTTCAAAAATACGTCAGCCTCCCTTGATGAACTTAAGAGCCCAAGTTCTATGATCATTGCACACTTTTTGAATTTCATTTACGAAGTATTGCTGCCTCGAATGAGTGGATGTCTGCTATCATCAAAGAATACGGTGAGTATCTGTTTGATGAAAATTTGATGAAGATGGCGATGTGGCACAGTATGCACAAAGTTTTAAGTCTGTCAGTATGCAGAATAAGGATTTGTTTCATAATGTGTATGAAACAAACTTATCATTATTTTACTAGGAACATCATTCGCTCTGAAACTTAAGTTTTCATCATTTCTAATCCTCTTAAAACATAACAATTGAGTCAAAATCAATACTCAGAAAGAGTCTGTAGACAAATTATTATTTACTTGAATTATTTTTTACTTGAGTGTGGGAAATTTTGTTCACTGACTTCATTGGGAATACAATGTTATTGTTTAAGTTTTACTATATATTGTGGAATCTAGTCATAGAGACCTACTTATTGTTTCATGTTAAAATATGACAGATGATGTTACATTACAGAGACATCTTTTATTTTTTTATGCAGATAAAATAGCCAGAAGGGCTTGTTGCATGGTCTAATGAAGAAGAAAAAGAAGACGGAAAAGAAAAAAGGCAAAAAAGAAGAAGAACAAACCTCATGAACTGACATTGTCTACAGTAGTAGAAAACTCCTTCAAACCAGACTCATTTCCATAAAAAAAAATGTATCATAATTTATAACATAGGAACTTGAGGCAGCCCACATTGTCTCCTACAAGGAGGTTTCTTTCATGTCTTCTCAATTCAAGAAATACACAAGAAAAAATACAAATATAAATGATGTTATGATACTTTATTTCACTATTATATCCTACACAATTATATATCTAAATTTATGTACAAAAATACAAAAAGCATTTGTTTGATAGGTAATTGCCAATCTTGAAAATGTACAAATGACAGGTCACAGTAAAAACCTGATATTTTAGCATGGTTAGATCAAATGTAAGGAAATGGACTTCACACAGCATTCTAATGGCTGAAGATTCCAGTACATACTCTATGGAACATTGCCTCTCATTTCTAATTACACACAATCTACAAGTTTCAAAGTACATAGCCTCAGGCATTATGCAAGCTGATCATCAAAACTGCTGGTAAAGTAAATGGTTTTCATCTACATATATATTTAATGGCTGTGATAGTATATGTGCTTGAAATTAGCAAAGCAAAAATATTTTTAGATCTGCTCTCATTGATATTTATGACATTAAATTTTGAAATGAATAAAAATACACTTCTTTTACTTTTAATTTTTTTAGTATTTTCATGGATTAAAAATATAGCACAGAATTTTGGGTCAAGTATTAAATGTACAATAATATTCTGATAATAAATATAGTAATAGGGAGGTGTTTATAACAGGTTATTCACTTTAACATCATGCAGGTTACTGAAAGGGAATTATATATAGGAATCTGCATAAAGTACTGCAATCACTTCCAAAATATTTGTTGACATTTATAAAATAATACAGATCTTGAAAGAAACATAATCATACTATAGTATACATTAAAGAAATAATATTTTAAAATAAGAATGTATTTAAATAATAAGCTGCAAGTGAACAATTTTCCAGAACAAGTATGGAAAAATTATTACAAAGTTGTCATTAAAGATAATACCTTCTGTAATGCACAGAGAACAAACACACTAACATGAACTAACATTTTTATACTATGATTTTCAGTTCTTTACGGAGAGAAAAAAAAAAGTTTTTATATGTAATAAAATATGAATTAATAAACATTTTCAAATGAGAAGTTACTGGCAAATAATTCAATAATTAAAAAAACATACATCTGCTAATAAAAATGGCTTTGTTAAAACCCTATTACGTGAAATTTATTGAAATCTTTTAGCTCTTTCTCATAGAATATTTCTCTGCCTACTTCAAGCACCAATACTTTAATTTTTCTAATCTAATGTTTATCTCTTAACCTATTATTTTACGCGTTATTTCTATACATTTGACTATTATACATAAATTATTTCTCATATACATATATATATATAGGAAGTATCTAAGGAACTCTTTGAATTTTTCTTCTTTTAGGCCACACTAACTTGTCTTGGATTTTGCACCATGAACACAAGTTCACACTAACTGCATAAATAACGGAATTCAACAAATGCTTCAAAAGCACACACTGGACGTTACATTTTACTGGACTGAACAGACAAGCTTACATAATGCCAGGGATATACCATATGTATCTGTTTCTGATTCTTTTAACAACCAATAACATACATAACAATCTTGCTACCTATTCTACTGTACATATATTCAGTAAGGAAGTGATATTGTGACTTATCAAATCACGTTTTTCCAAGTGTGTAACACTTCTTCATTGACACTGATTACAAGCACTTGCTTTATATCTACCACAGAATACCTCTGGTAAAAGTGAACCGTCATTTCACACCTGCCAGTCTTCACCAAAATTTGGCATAACATCACACTCTTTCTGTAATTTCATAATTATCTGACATAACAGCACTTGAATCCAAACACAATGTGGAAGTCCTATTGGCACATACTAAAAATTGTTGAGAAGCATAAAAAAATGTTAAACATGGCACTTTCTTGGTAAACTCTAAGCAGCAAAAGAATGTAAATATGATCAGTAATATGGTAAATTGTTTGCGGCCTGATATAAAATTTGCAATTTGAAAAAGATACAATGAGTAAAATATTTTTTTGTAAGAAAAAACGAGATATCTCAGAACACCATAATAAAATGGAAATATTTTGAATCATTGTGAATCTCTAATGTTGAGAGTCATACATAGAAAGAGGTAAAAGAAACTAAAGTAGTCAAGAATATAATAAATAGTTTTACAATAATTTGTGTAACAGCCTGTAAAAAGAACTTGTCTAAATAAAATTACTGCCAAAATTATTCCAAAGACATGTTGGATATATGTCACAGAATCTAAACAAGTTCAACACGTAAAATGAATTTACAGAGCTTGCTTTTATGTTGTTTACAATCGCAAAAAGCAGCTGAGTCTAAATGACTGGCAATTTTTAAACATTCATACCACATCATCAAATTCTATACAAATAATGTACATATAAATACAAGGATGCAAAGGTAATCTACAGAAGCGTACACACATAGCATCATAGTCAAATTGTAAAAACACATAACTCAGGGATATCATTAAGATATGCTCTGTAAAAATGAGAGAATATTTCAGTATAAGAAATAACAGTAATTTGCATAATTTTCAACAACTGTAGATGTGATTTCTTTATCATTACGAGGCACTCTTATATGATTTTGAATTCAGTGCAGGTGATAAATTGTTAGATATTATTTAAACTAAACAAATTGTTTTACATGGGTTCTGAAAAGGTAAGTTTACATAACAATAACAATATGTAAAAATTCAAGAAAAACATTTGAAAATATTATAAAACAAATGCTTTATTTGTCTACATTTTTCTTCTGGCAACTTGTTCAATATATAATGCATTCTTTGCAAATTTCCACATTTTTTGGACACTAGAATTTAACTTGGCAGTTACACACAATACTAGTCTTTGTGGAGTATACGACATAAGTTCAATAGATTAATGAGTATTTATATTTACAAATACTTTCTCAAAAAACTTATTTTTCATAAATTTGTTTCAGTTTCTTGGTTTAAACTAAATGCTTTAATCTTCTGTCCTTCATTATTTCATTATTAATGATTCACTTATCTTCATGCAAATCAATTCCATAAGTTTCAAATTGAACAAATCATGGGATTTTTTAATACGAAATAATTTTCTCAATTAAGTATACAGCCAGTCTTTGCTTTTCAATTCAACAGCATTCTCTGAAATTATTCCACATACAAATAAAGCAACTATTTTTTTATTTCCTACAAAAGTAATTTAAAATAAAAGTTTGTATGTGCTTCTCAGAAACAGTCTTTACAATACCATTTTAATATTTTCAACTTTAAAACCATTTGCCAGAACAAATGCAAATGTAAAATACAAATATACTACCATTTGTACAAATGTACTGACAAATTTATAATTATGAAAAGTATGAGATGAATACTCTTAGAAAAAGAGAAAGGTGTATTATGAAGAATCTATTTTGTATATATACACACACACATACACTCATATGTTTGACAACAAAATGCATCAACAAATGTGTTCGTATTGGAGCAACTTTTCTTCCAATATCTTTTGTTTTACAAAATAACAAAGAAGCTTTTTGTCTATGTTAAAATAAATAACTATTCATATGAAACACAGTAAATATGAACTTAAAAAAAATGATAACAATAACAAGTGAGATTCAGAATATTATATATACTTTACCTACCATCTGCATTCTTTGGTTCAAGAAACCAATTATTTTTTAGAGAACAAGAAGTTTTAGAGTAAACTAGTTCTTGCTATCCTCATCAAAGTTATGGTTCTATAATGTAACAAACTGCAGATTATGAAACTGACTTAAATGAATCCAGACACATTCAAATGCAGGTTTATGTCACAATTCAGTCTATTTCAGCCTACAATGCAAAGTGGATCTTGCAATTTATAATTGAGCAAGATAAACTGGTAAATATCCTTACAACAATTCTTCTAAGTATTTATGAAAAACTAACACTCATCCTAAGAACACTTGGGATTTTAAAATCCCAAAAATTACTTTCAACTTTCTTCACATTCATAATGTGCTTTAGCACAATTTAATAAAATCACCACAAATTATGAGAAAATTGTTAAGATCACACAAACATCAGTCATGTCTTCACAAGACAAAAAAACTGTTTCTTCAAATACATAGTGACACAGAATAACTTCATATTTTGTTATCTCTAACATAACACCTACTTCACAATATTGGACCACATACATTTGTGCTATATTTGTTAAAGCTCATCCCAAAGACCTAATCTTCCGTATATTAGGTACAACTTCTCTGACTTGAATTTACATTGACATTCTTTGTTCCATCCTGTAGCAAAACATTTTAGAAATAAACTATTATTGTAGCAATCATTAATCAACTAAAACATAACAATACAAAAAAAGGCAATTCTTCAAATTTAAAACTGTTTATTAAGATTTATTGCTTCACCAAGAATTCAAATTTAGCACATTAATAAAAAATTAGATATGCCTATACAAATAAAATAAAAAGAATTAAGCTCTCAAGCTAAAACTATAAAACCAAGCAACAGACATATAGAAGTTTGTACCTTTATTGAGTATGAACCCTATCCAACTATTACTTGAAAAATAAAATCAGACACTGTTGTTGTTTTTTTGTAAAAAATGAAAATAAAACACATACTCAGTAAATATAAAACTTTCAAAACCAAAAAGAAAAATTATTAGTTTCTGAAAATAACTTTTTGCTTTTAAAAGGCACAATTTGAGTTTTTATAAAATAAAAGTATGAAGAAAAGATCAATTTTTAATATTTCTCATCTCATTGTATCTGGATAAACATATGCCAAGCTCACAACCTTTTGACCCCTTGAAAATTATATAAAGCTTTCAATAATTTCTTAAGTTATTTCACTCACTCTCTGTCTCTCTCTCTCTCACTTCCTATACAAAACCTGATACAAATAACTTAAGAAACCAAATTTCCTTTTATGTTTTGCTACAAGAGATGGAACTCCATAATACATTTACACCTCAGCATAAAAGATCACATTTATTTTACAATACATCAATATAAAAAATGTGATCGGAAATCCACCTGCATTACACTATCATTGTTATATTACGACAGCCAGAAAGCCACTTTGCATTGAGTGCTATTTTCTCCAGTGTATTTCTACATGTATCTTAATTTAGATGTTACATTTAGTTGTCATGTGCTCAAATACACAAAGAGACCAGTCTATAAAATGCATATCAAAGGTTGAAGGGAGAATTTCTTATTATATAGTCCTTCATATTTTAGAATAACATTGAACTGTTATGTCATGCTCCTTTCTCATGTTAAATAAACATTGATCCTTAACAAGAATTTGTAATAGGTATAATTGCACGATATAAACAATTACTGTAATATACACAAATGTCACCAGAATCTTGCATCCTGTGCAATGTAAACTTGCCTCAAAAACAAGCATCATTTCAAATAAATGTCAAGACAAAAAATAATCGAAGTACTTTCTGAAACAGTGTATATCAGCATAAGCACATTGCACAAAGAATGCAAAATTTTATTTTGTTTTATTTGATTTAAAATTTGTCTTTTGTCATTTATTTTTGTTGGAAAGCCCTATTCATACACTAAGACTAAGTACACCAGAGATCAAAATTCAAGTTGAATGAAAAACAGATTAATTTTCTGGGAGTATGTATAGAACAATTATTTTGATAAAAAATGACGAGAATATTTTACTAAAGGCACCAATGTCCTGTCATTATGAATACACAAAAGATGCTTCCAAAATTTACAATTTAACTTTTAGGATATTCATCTAGATTCAAAATTTTAATGATAGAAAAATAAGTACAAATATCTATTACTAATCCCATTTGATGGGATTCTGAATTTTATTAAAGAAGCTAATAACAATCCAAATATTCTTGAATTTAATGTATGTATATATTACACAAACCTGAGTCTTTTTTAAAATAATCAACTTGAATATTATTCTGTGTGAAGACAAAAAATCAATTTTCCAACAAATTACAATAATATTTGTAAATGTGATTTCTCGTAATTTATCACAAACCTATACCTGATTTACTAGTATCTTTGGGTATAAAAAAAGAAACTAACATATTTGTGAGCAAAGGATGATGATTTCATGATTTTTCAAAAGCAATAAATGTTTACCTACTTTCTACATCTCAAACTGATCTCATAATGAATACTGAACAAGTAATTCCTGAGAAGTAATATTATTTGTAATAAAAATATACATATAACCAGTACACAAAATTTTGCATATAGTAATTTTGACTGTCAACATCATGAAT
This sequence comes from Gryllus bimaculatus, assembly GCA_017312745.1. Taxonomy (NCBI): domain Eukaryota; kingdom Metazoa; phylum Arthropoda; class Insecta; order Orthoptera; family Gryllidae; genus Gryllus; species Gryllus bimaculatus. Next base: position 1,513,463 of record BOPP01000147.1, read on the forward strand.
CATCATTTTTGACACCAGAAATTATCATTAGGCCAAATACACTAAATAAAAGTAACAAAAGTAAGCAAGTAACAGTTCAACATACCATTCCTGAAAAGTGCATGTATGTTGAGCAATTCACAACTCAAAATCAGACAAAAAAGGTTTTGCCTGACACTGACTATTGCATTGTTAGGAAGCTGAATGATGAATAATATCACACTTGTGGTAGAGTTAAGGCATTTCTCACGTAAGTGTACATTTTTCAGCATACTATTTATGAATCTTTTGTGAGATTTGGACAACAAATTCCACTGGCCTAAATATACCTGAGTCCTACATTTGAAAAACATGTTAATAGGAAATAGCATATAGTTAAGAGAATCATAAACAGCCTCTGGTCCAAAAACGAAAACAAAACTATGATGAATGCATGAATTATTATTCTCCATGAAGTTAACCCTCATATGCAATGCTCAAGTTTGGTGTGGTAGCATTTCAAACCAGTTGTGGGGAAAGGAACAGGTCAGGAATAAATAGTTTATTACAGGAATAGACAGCCAACAGAGCCACTATAGAGACAATCAATCACCACACAGCACCCTCTTCAGAAGGAAAAATCTCATGACATCTGGGAATGAGGACTCACAAATAAAGGTGAAAGGAATGTGTCATCTAAAGACAGCATCCTCCTGATCTGCAGTAATGTTGATTACATTACAGGAAATTGAAGCATATATTTTAGAAGATATAGAAAATTCAGAATGTTATTAACGAACTAAAAGACAAATGATAGGAAGATAGAAATGTTTAAAAAATGGCAAAATAAATGTGTGGAATAACACTCATTAGTTCATTGTATTGAAAACATTAAGAAACCTTACTTTCGTTTTACTCTCATGACTTGTTGAGTTCAGAAATAATACATCCAACTAAGAGTATTCAAACGATATATCCAAATCTGGACCAGAAAAATCTTCCTTGCACTTAGCTGTTACGAAAACAGTCAAGTCCTTCACAAGGATAATTCCTCTACTGACACAGATTCTGAATTGTATGTTTTCCTACATGTGACACAGCATCCATCACTCTTTTCTATCACATGAGAAAGAGTGCAAAACATCTGAAGAGAAGCCAAGAAAATCCTTGTTTCAGTTCATTTCTCTTTGGTAACCACAATTCATCATATCAGGTGTTTATGAATTAAACTTGTGATAATAATAATTTAATCTCAAGTAAATGCCATAAATACATAATCAAATTTTACGGCAGGGTATTTCCTCAAGGTTTCTTTCAGTCCAGTAATTCATAAAAACCAGAACACTCATTCACCACCAGTGTACTGATTCTACAACAAATTGTGAACGAGAATCACCTTAACTCTAAAAGTGTCCAATTGACTTTCCACTTTAGAATCTTTACTGAGCTTTACGATTGCTATTCAGAACACGCTCACGGCTGTCTTCCCGGTTGAGACTATTGAGGCGAGTTGGAGAACTGCCATTCGTATTGAGACGTGCTTTCCGGCTTCGCTTGAATTTCGCCATGTCTTCTCCAAACACATCGCCAGTCCGAAGGGCTGAGATAAGGTCATCAAACTCACCTTTGGCATCTCCAGTGCTTTCCCGCCGGCCATTCCCTAAGCCATTGCTCAACCCGTTCTTGAGACTGTTGCCCACTTTGCTCAAGATGCCTTCTTTGCTGTTCTTTCTGTCCATGGTTCTTTTCTTTAACTGCAAAGAGTCAATAGTTTATTTTCAACATTTAATATAGTAGCCTGCAACCATGCTTTGCTTACTATTAAATTTAAGTACACTTCAGTGTGAAACTTGAAACAATTAAATAGGGTTGCCCCCTCCCCCTTTTTAACTTGTTTAACTAGTTTAATTAACTTGTTTGCATTGCATTTGTGTAAATAAAAGATTGAAAAATTCATTTTTGACATTGATTTATTACTGCACTCTCTCACGGACGTTGAATGCCAATGTCCACAAACACTTTGACAGAATCAAACTTGCTAAAGCTAAACCAGAATTTCATAGGAAAATGAAAACTGCCAACAGGTGCCGACTAGCCCTGGAATCTTTCATCTATCTCATAAAGTTAGAGTGTCACTTTGACAAATCAAAAAAACGTACCTCCACTGACACTAAAACTAGAATTTCAATTTGCTGAGAGGCTTCACCAAGAACAAATCTTACCTCTGCTTCTTGCTGTGCCCTTTTCTCTTCCTCCTCACGTCTCCTCCTCATGTTTTCATTGTCCTGTCGAGCTTCATTGAAAGCTGTCAGGAAAGCATCAAAAATTCCAAAGAACTCATCTGGTTGGATGTTGCTGTTGTCTTCTCCAAAAAGTCTCACTGCTCTATCAAACTGAAAAATCCATGACATTTTAATCTCTTTCCAAGTGAGGCACTCAAAGATGACAATTTCAATAGTAAATATGAACAAAAAATACATAAATACATTACATTTTGTATTTATATGGTAAGAAAAGCTGTACACTAATAATTTCGAGATTTTGGGGCTTGGAATTGTTATGACAATTCATTGTTCAATCAATGTTTTCCACAATATTTCATTAGATTTATTATTCTGGTCAGTGTTATGTTTGAACAATGTAAACAGTTTTAAAAAGTGTAGATTAAAATTAATAAAAAAATTAAATAATTAAAAAAAAATATTTTATGGACAGATATTTCTAATATTTTTTATAAGAAAAATGACAAACAGTGAAGAAGTTATCTAATGATATTATTTTAATAAAAATTGGGAACAAGGTTTCCCAGAGTATTTCAGCCCAAAAGTACGAATAGGACATTTCTTGCCTGAACGCAGAAGTCGAGTCTCTCACTTACTGAGAACGTCAAACTGAGTTGCAGCGATTCCTACATATTGGAGCCTGTGGCCCACTGCCCATCTGAACCCTTTTCCTTCCTATGTAAGAGTAGCATGCCTTGATTCTCACCAGCACTTGCTGGGTCTAAGCACAACATTCAAGCACATTTATCCATTTAAAAAAGAAAAAACTCTGTACCTAAAAGGTTAATTACTTTCCAAAATTAAGAATATTTCTCAATGGACTCTCCATTTGTCAATAACTTTGTTAAGTTGAAGACTTTCTGAATGACTATTGCTTTAACCATTCTCAGGAACTAAATCATAAACTTTTTCAAAACACAAATCGCTTTAATTGCAAAGGCAGTTTTCAATATTTTTATTCATTACATCAGACAAAATATATTTTTAACCCTTTACCTGTATGTATACTTTAGTTCTAGAAAATATCAAAAATTATTACATGAATCAACCAACGGGAAAGATCTATTAATACTGACATTACAATTTTACAAATTAACAATCGGGAACTAATGGGAGGTGAGGGTGTTAATGATGGATGTTCAGGCGGCGAAATAATCGAAGAAAAGTTGGGAGAGCATTTTAATAGGAACTGCAATGGAACATCACCTCTTCTATCAGTAGTTTTTGTCAGACAAGAGTGTTCTGGAAAAGAGACAACACAAAATTGACAAAGATTGTTACTTGGAGAAAGAAATGAGTATTGAAGAAGATGTCACAGTTACCTCTGTCCAAACAAAATTAAATCTTTCCTTATGAATTCTGTGGCTTTTGCTTCGTGTTTCTACTATATTCAGTGGCTGGCACACCCTGGATCAAACCTTGAAGACGTTCAAAATGCTTTTACTCAGCTTACCGCATTAGCTTGGGTGACAATGCGAGCAGGTGTCTGCGATAGAAAATTCCTAGCATTTCGACAATGCCAATTTTACGCCGGGGGTTGCCCAGGAGCTGGTGCGATCTTTTGGTGACGCTCCGAACTAATAGAAAGCAGTTGATAATCGACTTCAAGGAACTTTGAACAAAGAAATGAATGTTTTATCAACAGAGAAGAAATTCACGCGGCTTTTTGGGGAAAATTAAGATTATCTCAGAGGCGCCAAGTTTAAAATGTATAATCCTTTCCTCTGAAACCCCTTCAAAGAATGTTAAATGCTCTGTTAAAAAATTTGAAGTAATTTGGCCGGCAATGTGTTAACAATGGACAGCATTTATTTTTTCTCTAAATTAATATGGAAATAATTATAAATTCTCCCATGGCAGTCAAATACAGCATAACTCAGGTTTCAACAATACATTACAATTTGTGGGGTGTCAAAATGTAAAAAATAAATTACCCTTGTCTTCATATCTTGGAAGAGGTCTTCCAGCTCAGAGAAGCGGCAAGTAGCTGATGAGAGAAACTCCTTCATGACAGGCAGGAAGCGGTCGCCAGCCACCGCCACACCAGCCGGCTGCGATCGATGGAACTCCACTTCCCGCTCCACTTCCTTCAGCCCGTTGCGCAGTTGGCCCATGTCTTTCTCAAGCTCTCCCATGCTGCACATACCACACTTTGTAATTAATGGGTGCTCATTGAAATTGGTTGTTTCAAGGGTTAAAAGCTTGACGTAAATCATCCATAACCCAGAATAAGCATACATGTCTTAAATGAAATAAAATCAATTAATTTTAATATAAAAATTCCTTTAATTTATTCTTCAAGAAAATATTAATGCTTTAACAACATGTGTAGATATAATTATACAAACAACACCTATTAAAAAATCTGTTAATATTTTTATGTGGTGTTTGAAAAACCTTATTAGGTAATGTTTTTATTTTGTGTTTGAAAACAAACAGATATGCAAAAAAACTAGAATGAATAACTCACTTGACTTTGGCAGCATCCCGAATATGAGGTAGGTCTTCATCCAGTTTGAGTGTATCTTTAAACTAAAAAACAATAATAAAAGTTCTTAAAATCAATCCAAATTTCACATAACCTGTGTTTACTAATTCCATTATACAACTAGTCATCCTAACAAAATAAAATACAAAATTACAAATATTCTGAAGAGTAAATTTGAAAAGTGAAAAGTAACAACAGATGTTTATTTTAGTTACATTTGAATTGGTTCGTTTTAAGTAAAAACAGTGCATAGAAATTACAGAAATTTACAATATTCTTTTAAACAAAGGAGTCAATGAAAGACAACCATACTCCACAATTTTGAGTTACTTTAATGGATCTTTGCTCAGACCAACTCTCTTCCCATTCTGTTCAACCGGCTTCCACTTTCTTACTGATTTTATTAGCATTGATTTAAGAATGTTTTCCAAATACTGAATGAAGGGAATTTCAAGCCGCATTGGTGAGGCCTATGATAATCTCTTACAGAACCAAACATTCATTAATATTCTTATTTTGTTTATATTTTTCGATACAAAGGCAATTATTGTAACTGTACTGAAAGTAGGCTTGTGTGGTCCTAGTGTGGAGTTGTTCCGAAAACAATTCTGCACTTGTTTGAAGCAATCAATTTGTAGCATGACAGTCGTTTTTTGTTTGGAACAAAGTAATTCTCACAGGATCAAAGTAACCCACTAATAGTACTATATACTATAAAATAAAACTTTTGACAAGATTTTGATAATTTTTTGATAGTCTCATAAAAAGATATACCAAGGTCCAGAACTGGTTTATTCTCATGAAGAAATTATGATTTAATACATCAACCATTTATTACAATTTCTATTGCATAAAAGGGCAGACAATGTATTAAAAGTGTATTGAATATAAGGCTGAAAGTGTATTGAAATACCAATCATGATTCTCACAAAACTATGATGGACAGTTTGAACACTGTGCTGAACAGATTTAATGCAAATATTGGTTGTTCTGAGCTGTATGAAATATTGTCTCAAATCATTCTTATTTTTTATGACAATTCTTGTTGACTGCAAACATACCTAAACAAAATGCAAATGTTATTTCTCTTACCTTTTTCTCCAGAATCTCAACGAGGTAGTGGAGAAGGGTGGTCCCTTTCAGTGCGCTGGACTTGGTGTCAGCCAGCCGGTTGAGGGATGCCAGGCGGAATCCATAAGCATTGCCTCGAGCACCTCGGTTCATGTAGTTCCCTAACGCAAGCACAACTTCCAGCAAGCGGCGCAAGCGCCGTGAGCGTGCCACTTCACGACTAGCTTCCATTACAGCTCGTATCCGTGGCTGCACTTCTGACATCCACAGGCCAAAGCGCTTCTTGTAGTGGAGAGCCCTTAAGCGCTGCTCATAATGAGGGATTCTGCAAACACAAGAAGGAAAATATTATTCTCATACTGATACTTTTTGATAGTTACCTTATTTGGCCTAAGAATGCTTCTTACTATGATTTCTTTCCTGTACCTGAGAGCAATTTTAGTGCTAATATATTATTAATATCATTTTTACACTTGGAACTTATATATTTCAAACTTGACAGTTGTCAATACTGCTGTCAAACTTTTACATATTGATTTGTTTTTTAAATTTAATCAATATTTTAAAATTCGACACATATAAATATTATTTTATGTTTCTAATTAACAGATTTATTTTATCAATTCATTTTATTTATTGTTAGATGCAAAAGTGTCAGAATGGTAGTAATGATGTTTTAGCACTAAAATTATACTCAAATACTGAAAAGAATCACAGTCAGAGGCATTTCAAAGAAAATGCAATTTTTAAGAAAAAAGGTGGATTTGACAAAAAAATGTTTGCTATTGCACTCCAATTCCGTGATCCTAATAGATTATAAAAATCATTCTTCAAAGCAAAAGTGTTGAGAATCATGGCAGTTAAAACATACTGTATCTGAAAGTATCTAAAACTTGTTAAACTCCATTTAAACTTCAACTTGAGTGGGGAACGCATAAATATCAATACTTTTTGACGAAACCTATGTCAAACATTTTCTTTTTTTAATAAATTTTCATTGTAAATGGTGGACTACATTGAATTTGAAATTTTACTTTTTTGTGGTTCATTCTAATGCATACATTCTACATAGAAATAATATAATAAAGAAAAGAAAAGAAAAAAAAAAAAAAGAGAGTGAGAAGAAAGAAAGAAAAAAAATCACACATGTGTAGTACCACCTGGTACTCCACATTTTGTTGATGTGGAAATGTGACAGTAAATGATGTATGTGTATTGTGATTTACAAAGCAATCAGGAATAGCAATCCTTCAATTAACCATTGCAAATTTACTACTATGTTTCATTATTCCATTTCAATAAAATAAGTTCAAGACTTCCTGCCTGACAAAGAAAGCAGAAGCTCACTCACTTGGAAATCTCATAGAGGAAGCGATCAGCTCTGGCCAGGTGTTCAATGTCCTCACTATGCTCTTCCAACAGTGCACACTCCTCTGCACTCGGGATGAAGTTAAGGAGCAGTTCTACCATGTCAATGGGCAGCTGGTTGCGCCCATCCATGCCCATGATAGCCCTGCAATTAAACACCAAAAATCAAACTAGCAGATGTTCTATTAGAGTTGAATTACAAGCAAAAATAAAACATACATAAACATAATTCTACCTTTTGAATTAAAAGCATCAAAATACGACATTATTTTTATAAAGGAATACTTCTGCCATAGTTCTCTAACTAACTAGAAAAAAAAGATTTCTTAAAAGATCTCTATTCCTTAGAACATATGTCTTATTATAAGCATTATTCCTCCATAAAAGGCATAAAACTCAAAGTGGCTTTATTCAGAACCTTCTGTATCTGAAGACTCATTACTACTAAGTAACTCAGTATGTAGTTGCTTTCACTGAAACAAACTCTTTTCTCTTTGTCGTCTTCACTGAAACTATATTCTGATTTCCATATAGAGGATCTATTAGTTCTACTTTTTCTGAATTATTCTCTCTACTTAACTGAGGATCCTCTGGGATCCTCTAAAAACTGCCTTTACAATTCAAATTTTTTTCATTAAATGAACATCATTTGAATGGATGAAAACCAGAATGGTACAAGTGACATTTTATAAATTCAGAAAAATCTTTTTATTTAAGCCAAAATAACTGTAAAGTCATGGTGCTTTGTTTTATCATTAATGTAATATAATTGTAAAGTTGAAATATTAGAAGCAACACAGTCATTAATTTTACTTTCTTTTGGTAAGATCCTGATTGTGGCTTTGAACAACTCTTGTGCTCCACATCCACTTTCATATAACATAGTATTATTTTTTAACTTTGAGCTAACAATCAGTAGAAAAGTGAAATTAAACGTCTGTGAGCAGCAAGAACAGAGAACAGATTTTCATTTGCCTTAGGCACATACCACACATTATGTAAACACTTCACTTTTTCCACAATTCCTTCATCAATTACAGGAAGTATTTTATCATTACTACTAGTAACACTATATGGTAGTTCAAACTTCACAAAACCAATCCTATCTTTTGTAATAGGATGTTTTGAAGCACCATTATTTAAATACCAATCAACTAAATTACCAACTTAATAAGTATTTGATCATAACACATCAGCGTTAAAAAGGTTCCAGAGCTTGTTGCATCGACTTTGATAGTTCCAATAGGACTACTATCCTCACTTTTGGAAGGTTAATATAATTCAGAAATAGGTCTATAATAAACTACATAAGATAGAGCAAGATTCAAAATGGTCTCTACTTCTTATGATATTGAGCAATTTTAAACAGTACAAAGAAATATTAGGAGACAAATTGAAAATTTAAAGAAGAGCTTTGTAAACAACTCCTTTGTAAATGGCCATTTGTCAGAAAAGGATTAAGAAACTTACATTCAGCCACACAAAAATAACTAGTCTACTTTTGTACAAGAAATTAATAAATATTGCTCTAAGGCTAATATTAAAACAAAGTTCTTTGACCATCTTGTTGATATAACTTTTTCGATGTTGGGATAATAATAACAGAAGAAAATTTTAAACTTATGAGATATAGAAAAGCGAACAGAACAAAAACTAGTTCTTCTTTGGCAAGCAGTAGTTCAATCAAAATAGAAAACTGATACTTTTATAATCAATAACATGAGCATAGAAGATATAACACGAATATAGCACATTGAAGACTTAAAGAAAATGTAGAAGCCTGGGAAATAACTTTTGGCTATAACAGAGGTTCGTCACCACTCATCTCTTTTGTCTCTTCTTCGATAACAAAAAAGTTTGGTCTTCAGGGCCGGGCACCAATCCGAAGTGGATACTAACAGTTTAGAGAAAGATGGGGTGATAATGAACTCAATTTAAACTCACTTGGAGATATCTTCATCTGACATTTTGAGTTTAGACAGCAAAATGGTGCAGTTTTGTGCACGCCTGCCATCAATGACTGACAGAATTTTCGCTCGACTCTTTCCCAGCTGGCGCAAATCTTCTATCGAGCCTTCATTCTGCAACAGATAGAGAAAATATCAGTCACATTATTTTTATTTTATTAGTGTCTAAATTTTTTTAAGATTGTCCCTTTATAATGACAAACAGTAAATAGAAAACTTACTAAATTGATGAAAGATAAAAAGTAAGGCAAATATAAGAAGGACAGTACAAAGAGGAAGAAGGAAGTAGAGTAGAGTCATTCAAAAGTGAATAGCAAAAACCTGTAATATATGCCAAGTTGTTTCCAGTTTGTTTTAAAAATTGAGTTAAATATTTACAAATTTCTCACTTATTGAATATGCTATTGTGCTAGTAGGTAACTAAAATTGTAATTCAATAACAATTTCTCATAATAATTTCTGCAAATAAATCATAATTCATAGAAATGTAAATACATATAATGTGTTAGCACAAACTGGAAAATGAAACAAATCAATAAATATAAACAAATATTCAATAAGTGTATTCTTACCGTAACCCCGTTCTTTTGATAAGCACAAAATATTTTGTCAATATTATCCAGTTCCATTGCTGTGTACAGCTTGGTCTCATCAAGTTCACTCCAAATGGTTCCTGTAACCTACGGGGGGAAAAGATAACAAGAAATGTCAATTATATATGTGAAAAAGCAATTTTACTCTACTTAGATTTCAATTCTATTTAGAAAGCTTTCTAAACTTTGTAATTAGTATAATAATGTGAGAATATAGACCTAAACCCTACATTAGAAAGAGTATATGTTTGTCTACAAAAATTGCAACATAATTGAAGATTGTGTCATACAGTTAACTTTTGTATGGAAAATAAGTACCATAAGTTTTTAATCTTGCATTCAAGCATCTAGAAATGTGCAGTGGTGGCTAGTGAACAAATGTTCAGCGTAGGCAAAACAGGCTTCTGAGCAGCAGTGGATTCTGGGAGGGGTACCATGTCCCACTACATCCAGTATTTTTGTAATATTATTCAATTTATTGAAAACAATTGTCTCATGGATATCTTTAGGTGCAGACAGTTAGAATATGCTTGAAATGGAAATATGGCTCGTCACAAGAATGAAATGCTTTTTCAGAGGAAAAATACATTTTCAGAGGAATAATACATACACTATATTAAACTGTAAAGCGTCATTTGAAATAATTATTATTATAATAAAATTATTATTATTTATTTTATTATATTATCAATTTATTGTTATTATTAATATTATTGTTATTATTATTAATATTACTGTTATTATTAATAATATTATTGTTATTATTATTTATATTATATTATTATTACTATTATTATGAAATAAAATAACTAGTACATAATCTGGGCAGACAGTGACCACCAAGAAGCTGCCACTTGAAAAAGGAGATGCAATTCCAGAATCATTCAATTTGCAATGTGATTTACACACCGGTTATATTGTTGTCAATTTCTTGGATAACCATAATAAAAAATAAATTCATTAAATAATTACTTAATAAAGTAGAACCAACAAGTAATACAATTCCTAGAAGTAATAACTTTCTATTTGTGCAGCAAGGTCTATTTTGCTGCCAACTCTCAACGGATGGCAGCAGCACTACCCAGAGGCATACTTATGATGTGGCAGGCACCTCACGTGTCATGGGCGCCACTGACAAGGGGTGCTATTTAGAGTATACACACTAATGTATACTCTAAATGTAATTTATATGTAACAAATAATAACAACAACTGTAATTTGAAGTATCCCAACAGAGGTGCAAATTCTATTGCTTGCCAATTTCTAGATATGACACTGGCGTTATCTGTTGCTCCCATGAGGTACTAAGAAGAAGGGCTGTTCAGGACTTTTCGACTTGATAATAAACATTCAGTGATGGAAAAAGTACGTTAAATTAGGAATTGGATTCAATTACAGTTACTTGTCAAAAAATATATACTATTTCAATTATAAATTACATTTTCAGCATGTAATTAGTAAAATTACAATTACGAGTACACGTAGTCGTAGAAATGATACGATTATGATCAACACAAACTGAAAATATCAATATTTATTTTTCCTTAAAAATTCAATAATTTTCAATTGTTTGCTTTCTACAGGTTACATTAGTAATTTCTCTAGATCCCCAGAGTACCTACTCTCTCCGTATTTGTTCCTGCATTGCCCACTGTCTCGCAGTCAACGGCCTTTGTTTCAACAGTGAAACAAAGTGACATGAAAATACTAGTGAGGTCCCAATTCTGGGTCTGTTATCATCATCTCAGGAGAGACTTCTTGATTATGAAATCTGATTGTTATTTGTTTTCAAGCTGTCTAATGTTGGAATTTGTGACACTGAGATGATATATACTTTACCAGGAGGGAATTCATTTCCAGGACATTGTAATTCATCCGTCCACTATAGCTGTGGTTTACGTTCACTACAACCGAATCTTTTTAAGCTTACTTATGATGTAAATGAACTGGGAGCAGTGACTTAGATTCACTAAATGCGAGTGCATTGTAACTCCGAATTTGTGACACTGACACAATATATTCTTTACCAGGAGGGAATTCATTTCCAGGACGTTGCAATTCCTCTGTCCTCTATAGCTGTGGTTTACGTTCACTATAACCGAATCTTTTTAAGCTTATTTACGATGTAAATGAAATGGGAGCAGTGACTTAGGTTCACTAAATGCTAGTGCACTGTAACTCGGAATTTGTGACACTGAGACGATATATTCTTTACCAGGAGGGAATTAATTTCCAGGACGTTGCACTTCCTCTGTCCACTATAGCTGTGGTTTTATTAGTTGCTAATGCACCACGCTTCTCGCACTTGTGCACGCTCACTCCTTAGTAATATGAGAGTAATGTCATAGCGATCAGCGAGGCTACGGAGCGTGTTGCGAGAGGGATGAGCATGCAATAATGATTGCGACGCTGCGAGGTCGCACTGGGGTTGGACGGTGCTAGATAAATTGGAGGCATAGTCGACGGGTAAGGTTGGCTATAATGTTTTAATAACGCAGCCCAGATCAAGACGGGCCAACTAAGATGCATCAAGGCGACACAAGACAGGACCTTCAAAAAATCATCACTAAAGGATTCAAAATAAGCGCATCTAAAGACAGCATCCTCTGGTATCTCAGTACAGTTTGGATACATGACAGGGAAATTAAGCATATTTTGAAGATATAGAATTTCAGCATGTGTAAGAAACAAAGACAAATGATAGGAAATAGAAATGTTTAGAAAGAAAATAAATGTGTGGAAAATCATGTCAATGGATGGAAAACAAAAAACTTACTTTCGGTTACTCATGACTTGGTGTTCAGACTAATACATCCAACTAAGGTATTCAAACGGAATATCAATCTAGGACCAAAAAATCTTCCTGCACTAGCTGTGAAAAAGCAGTCCCTTCACAAGGATATTCCTCCTGCCGACAGGAATGATGTCCTACATGTGCAAGCATCCTCACTTTTTCTATCAATGCGGAAAGAGCAAACATCGAAAGACAAGAAATCCTGTAGTTCATTCTCTTGGTAAACCAAATTATCAACAGGTTATAGAATTAAACTTGGTATAATAATAATAATCTCAAGAAATCATAGATACATACAAATTTTACGGCAGGGGTATTTCCAGTTTTCAGCCAGTAATTCATAAACCAAATAGAACACTCATTCCAGTGATGATCTACAACATGCGAACGAGAACACCTTAACTCGAAAAGTCAATTGACTTTCACTAGGAATTTGAACTAGAGCCTTACGATGCATTCAGAACACGCTCACGCTGCTGCCCGTAGACTATTGGCGAGTTGGAGAACTGCATTCGTATGAGACGTTGCTTCCGCTTCGCGTTGAATTCGCCATTCTGCCAACACATCGCAGCCGAAGGCTGCAGAGAGTCATCAAATCACCTTGGGCATCTCCAGTGCTACCGCCGGCATTCCTAAGCCATTGCTCAACCGTCTTGAGACTGTGCCACTTGCCAGAGCCTCTTGGCTGTTTTGTCGTCCATGGTTCTTTCTAACTGCAAAGAGTCAAGTATTATTTTCAAATTTAATATGCACCTGCAACCATGCTATTGCTTTACTATAAATAAGTACAAGCTTAGTGTAAAACTTGAAACAATTAAATAGGGTGCCCCTCCCCTTTAACTTTAAATACGTTATTAACTTTTGCCATTGCATTGTGAAATTAAAAGAAGAATCGATTTGCATGATTTATACTGCACCTCTCTCACGGACGTTGAATGCCAAGTCCACAACTGACAGAATCAAACCTTGCTAAGCCTAACAGAATTCATAGGAAATGAAAACTGCCAACAGTGCTGATAGCCCTGAATCTTTTCATCTATCTCATAAATTAGAGTGTACTTGACAATCAAAAAATACCCGTACGTCCACTGACTAAAACTAAATTCAATTGCTGAGAGGCCTTCACCAGAAAAATCTTACTCTGCTCTTGCGGTGCGCCTATTCTCCCTCCACGTCCCCCCATTTTTCATTGTCCGCTGGAGCTTCATGGAAAGCTGTCAGGCAAAGGCACAAAATCAAAGACTCATTGTTGGATTTGCGTGTCTTCTCCAAAAATCTCAACTGCTCTATCAAACTAAAAATCATGAATTTATCATCTCTTCCACAGTGAGGCACTCAAGATGACAATTCAATATAAATGAACAAAAACTACAATAACTTGACATAATTGTATTGATTGGTAAGAAAAGCTGTACACTAATATTGAGATTTGGGCTTGAATTATATGACATCATTGTTATCATGTTTCCAAAATTTCATAGATTTATTTCTGGTCAGTACAGTTTGAGACAATGACACAGTTTTAAAATGTAGAATAAAATAAAAAAGTTAATATTAAAAAAAATTTTATGGACAGAATTTCTATATTTTTAGAAAATGCACACAACGTGAAGAAGTTATTAATGATATATAATTTTAATAAAAATTGGAATAAGGTCCCAGAGTATTCACCAAAAGGAACAATAGGACATTTCTTAGCCGTGAACGCAGAGTCGAGTCTCTCATTACGGAAAATCAAACTTGATTTGCAGTGAGATCTACATATTGGAAGCCTGTGGCCACGCCTCTGGACCTTTCCTCTAGTAAAGTAAGCATGCCTTGATCTCACCAGCACTGCTGGGTCTAAGCACAACATTTCAACATTTATCCTTAAAAAGAATTATCCGGAAAAAAAAAAACTCTGTACATGAAAGGTAATTACTTTCCAAAATTAGAATATTTCTCAATGGACTCTCCATTGTCAATAACTTTGTTAAGTTGAAGACTATTCTGATGACTATGCTCCATTCTCAGGACGATTCATAAACTTTCAAACACAAATCGCTTTAAATGCAAAGGAGTTTCAATATTTTTCTATTCATTATCAGACAAAATATATTTTTAACCCTTTACCTGTTGTATACTTTAGTTTAGAAAATATCAAAACTATACATGAATCACCACGGAAGACTATACATACTGACATATACAATTTTACAATCGGAATAATGGGAGTGAGGTGTTAATGAGGAGTTCAGCGGCGAATAATGCGAAGAAAGTTGGGAGAGCATTTTAATAGGAACTGCAATGGAACACACCTTTCTATCAGTACGTTTTGGTTCAGACAAGAGTGTTTCTGGAAAAGAGACGACACAAAATTGACCAAACGATGTTACTTGGAGAGGAAGATATTGGAAGAAATTCACAGTTACCTCGTCCAAACAAAATTAAAATCTTCCTTATGATCTTGCTTTTGCTTCGTGGTTTCTACTATATTCTCAGTGGCTGGCACACCGGATTAAACTTGAAGACGTTCAAAATGCTTTTACTCAGCTTTTCCGCATAGCTGGGTGACAATGCGGCAGCGTTCTGCGATAGACAAATTCCTAGCATTTCGACAATGCCAATTTACCGGGGTTGCCAGGAGCTGGTGCGATCTTGGTGAGCTCCGAACTAATAGGAAAGCAGTTGATAATCGACTCAAGAACTTTGAAACGAAGAAATGAATGTTTATTCAACAGAGAAGAAGTCACGCGCTTTGGGAAAAATAATGTATTCAGAGGCGCCAAGTAAAATGTAATTTATAATTTGTTTTTTTCTTTCTCTGAACCCCTTCAAAGAATGTTAAACGCTCTGTTAAAAAATTTGAGAGATTTGGCCGGCAAGTGTTAACATGGAACAGCTTTTTTTATTTTCTAATTAATAGGAAATAATTAACTTCTCCCATGGCAGTCAAATACAGCATAACTCAAGTTTCAACAATAATACATTGTGGGTGTCGAAATGTAAAAAAAAATTCCCTTGGTCTTCATATCTTGGAAGAGGTCTTCCACTCAGAGAAGCGCAAATAGTGATGGAGAGAACTCCTTCATGCACAGGCAGGAAGCCGGTCGCAGCCACCGCACAATCAACCGGCTGCGATCGATTGGAATCCACTTCCCGCTCCACTTCTTCAGCCCGTGCGCAGTTGGCCATGTCGTTCTCAGCTCTCCCATCTGCATACCAACTTGTAATTAATGGGTGCCTCATTGAAATGGTTGTTTCAAGGTAAACAGCTTGACATAAATCGATCCATACCCGAATAAGTGACAGTCTTAAATGAAATAAAATCAATTATATTATATATAAATCCTCTATTATTATATCAAAAATATTCATGCTTTAACACTTGTGTAGAATAATTACAACACGCCTATAAAAAATCATGTAATATTTTATGGTGTGTTTGAAAAAACACTTATAGGTATGTTTTTATTTTGTGTTTGAAACTTAAACAAATATCAAAAAAATAGAATGAATAATCACTTGACTTTGGCAGCATCGCCGAAGAGGGAGGTATTCAACCAGTTGAGTGACTCTTTTAAAAAACAATAACTAAAGTCTTAAAAATCATCCAATTCACATACCTTGTTTACTAACTCCATTATACAATCAGTCACCTAACAAATAAATACAAAATTACAATATTCGAAGATAATTGAAAAAGTGAAAAGTAACAACAGATTATTTATTTACATGTTGAATTGGTTCGTTTTAAGTAAAACAGGCATAGAAATTTACAAATTTTACAATATTCTTTTAAACAAAGGATCAATGAAGAACCAACATACTCCACAATTTTGAGTTACTTAATGGATCTTTGGCCATGACCAATCTCTCTCCCATTTGTCAACACGGCTTTCACTTCTGTCTGATTTATTAATTGATTTAAGAATGTTTCCAAATACTGATGAACGGAATTTCAAGCCGCATGGTGAGGCCTATGGAATATCTCTTAGCAGACCAAACATTCATAATATTTATTTGTTTATATATTTCGATACAAAGGAATTATGTCAGACTGAAAGTAGGCTTGTGTCTAGTGTGAGTTGGTCGCGAAAAAATTCTGCACGTTCTTGAAGCAATCAATTTGTGCAATGACAGTCGTTTTTTTGTGAACAAAGTAATCTCACAGGATAAATAACCACTATAGTACTATATACTAAATAAAAACTTGCAAGATTCTTGATAATTTTTGATAGTTCTCGCTAAAAGAATGACCAAGGTCCAGATGGTTTTATCCCATGAAGAAAATTAAGATTAATTACATCAACCATTTTACAATTCTATTTGCATAAAAGGCAGAAATGTTTAAGAAGTGTATTGAATAAGGCTGAAGTGTATTGAAATACAATCAGATTCTCACAAAACATATGATAGGACGAGTGTGAAACACCTGTGCTGAACAATTTAATGCAATATGGTGTTCTGAAGCTGTATGAAATATCGTCTCAAACTATTCTTATTTTATACAATTCTGTTGACTGCAAACATACCTAAACAAATGCAAATGTTATTTCTCTTACTTTGCTCCAGAAATCTCAAAAGGTAGTGGAGAAGGTTGTCCCTTCAGTGCGCTGGACTGTGTCAGCCAGCCGTGTGAGCGTGCCAGGCGGAAAAAATCCTGTAAGCATTGCCAGACACCTCGGTTCATGTAGTTCCTCAACGCAAGCAAACTTCGACAGAAGCGGCGCAAGGCGCGTGAGCGTGCCATTACGACACTCTCCCATACAAGCTCGTATCCGTAGCTGCACTTCTGAACATCCACAGGGCCAAGCGCTTCTTGTAGGAGAGCCCTTAAGCGCTGCTCATAATGGGTCTCTGCAAACACAAGAAGGAAAATATTCTCATACTGATACTTTTGATATTCCTTATTTGCCTAAGAGCTACTATACTATTATTCTTTCCTGACCTGTGAGAGCAATTTTAGTGCATATATATTATTATTACATTTTTACACTTGGATGCCTTATATTTCAAACTGACAGTTGCCATACTGCTGTCAAACTTTTACATATTGTTGTTTTTTAAATTTAATCCAATATTTTAAATTCGACCACATATAATATTTTTTAGTTTCTAATTAACAGATTATTTTATCAATTCATTTATTATTGTTAGATGTAAAAATGTCAGAAATGTGTTAATGAGTGTTTTAGCACTAAAAATATACTCAAATACGAAAGAATCACAGTCAGAGCATTTCAAGAAAAGGCAATTTAGGAAAAGGTGGGATTTGACAAAAAAATGTATTTGCTATTGCACTCAATTCCCGTGATCCTAATGATTAAAAATCATTCTTCAAAGCAAAAGTCGTTGAGAATCATGGCAGTTAAACACATAATGTATCTGAAAGTATCTACAACTTGTTAAACCATTTAAACTTCACTGAGTGGGGAACCGCACAAATATCAATACTTTTGACGAAACTATGTCAACATTTCTTTTTAATAAATTTCATTGTAAATGGTGGCACTACATGAATTTGAAAATTTACTTTTTGTGGTTATTCTATGATACTTCTACATATAATAATATATAAACGAAAAGAAAAGAAAAAAAAAGAGAGTAGAAAAGAAAGAAAAAAAATCACCATGTGTATACCACCTGGTACTCACATGTTTGTTGAATGTGGAAATGTGACAGTAAATGGATGTATGTTGTAATTGTATTTACAAAGCAATCAGGATAGCACCTTCATGAACCATGCAAATTTACTCTATGTTTCATCTATTCCATTTCATAAAATAAGGTCAAGACTTCCTGCCTGACAAAAAAGCAGAAGCTACTCACTTGGAAATCTCATAGAGGAAGCGATCAGCTCTGGCCAGGTGTTCAATGTCTCACTATGCTTCTCTCCACGTGCACACTCCTCGCCTCGGATGAAGTTAGGAGCAGTTCTACCATTCAATGGCACTGGCTGCGCCACATGCCCATGCGAAGCCCTGCAATTAAACTACCAAAAATTAAAGTAGCAGATGTTCTATTAGAGTTGAATTACAAAAAATAAACAGTACATTAACATAATTCTACCTTTGAATTAAAGCATCAAAAACCGCACATTATTTTATTAAAAGGAATACTTCTGCCATAGTTCTCTAACAGAAAAGATTTCTTAAAAGATCTCTATTCCTTGAACATATTCTATTATCAAGCATTATCTCCGCCATAAAAGGCATAAAATCAAGTGGCTTTATCAGAACCTTCTGTATCTGAAGACTCATACTACTAAGAACTCAGTATGTTGCTTGTTCACTGAAACAAACTTTTCTCTTTGTCGTCTTCACTGAAACGTATATTCCTGATTTCCATAAGAGGATTATGTTCACTTTTCTGAATATTCTCTTCACTTTAACTGAGGATCTCTGGGATCCTCTAAAAACTGCCTTTACAATTCAAATTTTTTTCTTAAATGAACATCATTTGAATGGAAAAACAGAACGGTACAATGACATTTTATAATTCAGAAAAATCTTTTTATTTAAGCCAAAATAACTTAAAGTCATGGTGCTTGTTTATCATTATGTAATATAATGTAAGTTGAAATCATTAGAAGCAACACAGTCATTAGTTTTACTTCTTTGGTAAGATTCCTGATTGTGGCTTTGAACAACCTGTGCTTCTACTCTACTTTCATATCAACATATTATTATTTTTTAACTTGGACTTAACAATCAATAGAAAAGTGAAAGTTAAACACCTGTGAGCAGCAAGAACAGAAAAACAAGATGTTTCACTTGCTTAGCAACATACACACTTTGTAAATCACTTCACCTTTTTTCCACAATTCCTTGATCAATTACAGGAGAATTTATAAACTACTAGTAACACTATATGGGTTAAGTCAACTTCACAAAACAATCCATCTTTTGTAATAGGATGTTTTGAGCACCATTATTAATACCAATCAACTAATTACAACTTATAAGAATTTGGTCATACACAATGAGCATAAAAAGGTTCCAGAGTTGTTGCAAAAAAAAAACTTGACTTTGATAGTTCTAATAGACTACTATTCCCACTTTGGAAGGTTACATATAAATTTCGAAAGGTCTGAATAAATTACATAGATAGAGCAATTCAAATGGTCTACTTTCTTCTGATACTGAGCAATTTTAAACAGTACAAAGCAATATTAAGGAACAACTTGAAAATTTAAGTAGGCTTTGTAAACATCCTTGTAAATTGGCCATTCTGTCAGAAAGAATTAAGGAACTGCATTCAGCCACACAAAAATAACTAGTCTACTTTTGTACAAGAAATTAATAATATTGTGCTAAAGGCTTAATATTATTAACCAAGTTGATATTTTTGTTAATAAACTTGTTCGATGTTGGGATAATAATAACAGAAGAAAATTTTGCAACTATGAGATATAGAAAAGCGAACAGAAGCCAAACTAGTCTGCTTTGGTAGCAGTAGTCAATCAAATAGAAAATGATACTTTTATAATCAATAACATGAACATAGAAGATATACACGAATAATGCACTTGAAGACTTAAAGAAAATGAAGAAGCCTAGGAAATAATTTGCGCTTAACAGTAGGCTGTGTCACCCACTATCTCTTTTGTCTCTCTCCATAACAAAAAGTTTGGTCTTCAAGGTCCGGTGCACCAATCCAAGTGGATACTAAGAGTTTAGAGAAAGATGCGGGTGCTAATGAACTCAATTTAAACTCACTGTGGAGATATCTTCATCTGACACTTTGGAGTTTAACAGCAAATGTGCAGTTTTGTGCACCCTGCCATCAATGACTGACAGATTTCGCTCGCCTCTTTCCAGCTGGCGCAAAATTTCTATTGAGCTTCATTCGCAACAGATAGAGGAAATATCAGCTCCAAATTTTTGTTTATTAGTGTGGTCCTAAATTTTTTTAAGACTGTTCCTTTATACATGGAACAAACAGTAAATACGAAAAGCTATACTGATTGATGAACGAGTCAAAAGTAAGGCAAATATAAAGGACAGTACAAAGAGGAAAAGAAGTAGAGTAGAGTCATTCAAAGTGAATAGAAAAGCCTGATAATAATGCCAAGTTGTTTCCATTTGTTTTAAAAATTGAGTTTAATATTTACAAATTTTCACTTATTGAATATGCTTTTGCATAGTAGGTAACTAAAATTGCTAATTTCAATAACAATTTCTCATAATAATTTCCTGCAAAAAATCATAATTCATAGAAAGAAATACATATAATGTTGCAACAAACTGAAATGAAACAAATCAATAAATATAACAAATATTCAATAAGTGTATTCTTACCGAACCCGTTCTTTTGATAAGCACAGAATATTTTGTCATATTTCCAGTTCATTGCTGTGTACAGCTTGGCCTCATCAAGTTCACTCCAAATGGTTCTGTAACCTACGGGGGGAAAAATAACAGAGAAATGTCAAATTATAATATGTGAAAAAGCATTTTACTCTACTTAGATTTTCAATTCTATTTAGAAGCTTTCTAAACTTGTAATTAGTTAAGAAAGTGAGAATATAGACTAAACCCACTTAGAAAGAGTATATGTTTGTCTACACAAATTGCAACATAATGAAAGATTGTGTCATACAGTAACTTTTGTATGAAAATAAGTAATAAGTTTTTAATCTTGCATTCAAGCCTCTTGAATGTGCAGTGGTGCTAGTGACAAATGTTCAGCGTAGCAAAACAGGCTTCTGAGCAGCAGCTGGATCTGGGAGGGTCCATGTCCCACTACATTCCAGTATTTTGTAATAGTATTCATTTACTTGAAACAATTTCCTCATGGATATCTTAGGTGCAGAAGTTAGAATACGCTTGAAATGAGACTAGGCTCGTCACAAGAATGAAATGCTTTTTCAGAGGAAACATACGATTTCAGAGTGAATAATCATCACTATCATCTAAACTTGTAAGTGTCAATTTGAAATATTATTATTTAATAAATATTATTATTTTTATTTTTTATTATTATCAATTTATGGTTATATTAATATTATTGTTAACATTATTATAATTACTTTTATCTTATAATATTATTGTTTGATTATTTTACTTATATTTTATTACTATTATGATGAAATAAAATACTAGTACATAATTCTGGGCAGACAGTGACCACAAGGAGCTTTGCCACTTGAAAAAGGAGATGCAATTCCAGAATCAGCTGCAATTTGCCAATGTGATTACACCGGTTATATTGTTGTCAATTTCTTGAATAACCATAATAAAATTAATTCATTAAATAATATACTATAATAACTATGAACCAACAAGTAATACAATTCTAGAAGTAATAACTTTCTATTTGTCAGGCAAGGTCTATTTTGCTTGCCACTCTCAACGATGGCAGCAGTCACTACCCAGAGGCATACCTTTATGATGGCAGGCAACTCATCGTGCCATGGGCACCACTGACAAGGGACGCTATTTAGAGTATTACACACTAATGTTACTCTAATGTAATTTAATGCTAACAAATAACTAACAGCAACTGTAATTTGAAGTATCCCAACAGAGGTGCAAATTCTAGTCTGCTTTCCAATTTCTAGATATAACACGGCGTTATCTGTGCTCTCATGGGTAGCTAAGAAGAAAGGGCTGTCTAGGAACTTTTCGACTTGAAATAAACAGATCAGTGATGGAAAAGTACGTTAATAGGATTGATTCAATTACAGTACTTGTCAAAAATATCATACTATTGTCATTATATAAATACATTTTCAGCATGTAATTAGTAAAATACAATTACGAGTACACGTAGTGCGTAGAAATGAATACGTTATGATCAACCAAACTGAAAATATCATATTTATTTTCCTTAAAAATTCACATAATTTTCATTGTGCTTTCTACAGTACATTAGTAATTTCTCTAAGACCCCAGAGTACCCTACTCTTCTCCGTATTTGTTCCTGCATTGCCCACATGT
Organism: Gryllus bimaculatus; assembly: GCA_017312745.1. NCBI lineage: Eukaryota > Metazoa > Arthropoda > Insecta > Orthoptera > Gryllidae > Gryllus > Gryllus bimaculatus. The sequence goes on from BOPP01000147.1 coordinate 1,535,907, forward strand.
CTCGCAGTCACGGCCTTTGTTTCAAAGTGAAAAAGTGACATGAAACAACAGTGAGGTCCGCAATTCTGGGTCTGTTATCATCATCTCAGGAGAGACTCTTGATTATGAAATCTGATCGGTTTTTGTTTTCAAGCTGTCTTATGTTGGACATTTGTGACACTGAATGATATATCAGGTGAATTCATTTCCAGGACGTTGTAATTCATCCTGTCACTTAGCTGTGTTTTACGTTCACTTACAACCGAACTTTTTAAGCTTCTTATGATTAAATGACGGGGCAGTGACTTAGATCACTAAAATGCGAGGCACTGTAACTCCGATTGGTACACTGAGACAATGTATTCTTACCCAGGAGGGAATTAATTTCCAGGACGTTGCACTTCCTCTGTTCACGTATACTCTGTGTGTTTACGTCACTATAACCGCATCTTTTGTAAGCTTACTTATGATGTAAATGAAATGGAGCAGTGACGTAGTGGAGCCGGCCGTGAGATTGCTGAAAGTGAAAATGGATTCTGTTTCGCGCACCTCACCTTGGCGCGGGCAGCTTGGAACAGTTGAAGCTCTTGAGCGGCGCCGAGGGCTGCGGGGACGCTCTTGCGCGGGGCGTCCGGGCGCGCGCGGGGGCGGGCGCAGGGGGGCGCGGGGGGCCGCCGGGGCCGCGGGGGCGCGCCGGGCGCGTGGCGGGGGGGGCAGAGCGGCGCGGCGCGAGCGGGCGGCGGCCTGAGCGCTCGAGGGCGCGGCGGGCGGCGGCGGCCGCCCGCAACGGGCCGCTCGCGACACGGGCGGGGGCGGCGGCGGCGCCGGCGGGGCGGCGCGCCCA
>BOPP01000147.1:1550998-1561241 GCA_017312745.1 Gryllus bimaculatus
AACTGAAATATCCGTTATTTAGACCCAGAATTCATTACCAAAAATTGCTTCATCTAAGACTTTCTACAGATTCTCTGTGACTGTGCACATTTTTCCTGAGAGACATTTTAAATACATTAAGGACTTTTTACTGATTCCTAGCTGCATTGCCCCGGTATTTTTGTTTAGCACAATAGTCTAGTCAGAAAAGTGAATAAATGTTTTGTATCCCCTTCCTGCCCCAATTCGCCCAACCCCATCCCTGACATATGTTCGCCACAAACTACGTTGCTAGGGGCAGCTGTAAACAGAGTTGCTTACTACTCCCGGAAAACATCTAGTAGCAATGTAAATCTTCCATTACTCACAGCCTAATTGCGCTATCCGAATAAATCAAAATACATTTAGTAGGCCGTGTAAAGGGGCTTTTAGGAGATGTCTGATCCAATTCGGTGACTTTGTTCTCCGTTATCGAGGTATTCTCGAAAATCCGAAAGTTTGCTTAAAATATGATTTAAAGATTGGACAAGAAGGACGCGGAAAGTTTTCATGAAAATGTAGGCACTAATTGATATCTTATTTTGATTTTGAAAATAAAATAAATTATTTCATTAGTAAGAATAAAATAGTAGATTTATATAAGAAATCATACGAACATTATTTACGTAATAGTAAATAATATGAAAAAAAACTCCATTATGCCCTCTTAGAGCCTTATCAAAATCGGTTCTGCCGTTCCCGAGATAAATAAACAATTGAATGGGCTTTTAAATCATAAATAACCATATGGGTTTATAAAAATGCAATTATTTTTTAATCACATAGACACTTATATTTTATTAAAGTGGATTAAACCTCTCACCATTGAAATTGCTTGAACCCTTTGGATATAATGTTCCGGATTGTGAGAGAGATCTGTAACTCCTTCCTGATCCTGCAACAAAGATAAAAATGCCGTAAAGCCAAATTCACAATCATCACTCCCGATACACGTTTAAAGATATAATACAAACCCAATTCATTATTCACATAGTCTTTAATAATAGTGTTACTTTTCTTCCTTACACTGTAGTACGTATGTGTTAAACTACAGATAGGAAAAGCATTGGAATCACCTCAACAATACGACCTACAATTATGGTCAGTAAATCTGTGCTTAAGGTTCATTTGTTACTCTGTACACAGGTTAAGATTGAGCAGGTGGCAAGGCAAATGCCAATTTTGTACCCGAAAATTAGAATGTTTGTCTGTATGTACGTACAGATGTTACACATAACTGAGATTAAAAGTTTTTGGGCTGAAATTTGCTAAATACGTCAGTAAGATATAATTGACCCGTTTCGGAGAGTTATCGAGATAATTTCTACATTTTTTTTTGAGTGACTTTTACGAGTGGCTACTTCTTAAATGTGTGGAATTGCAAAGGTGCATTTTTATTGTCTATCTGTTCTACACCCAATATTAACATCTAATATTTATTTTTCAATCGAATCCATCCCTCAATGTTAGAACTTCATGTAAATAATGATGTCCAACACATTTTTAAACAAGTGGAAATAGAAAATCACATACTTTCTCCCATTATTTCTAACTTTTGCAATATTCGAAAATTCAGAGTTCAATGAAAATGAGACCTGGTGATTCGCTGCATTCGGTCAGTTCGCACCTTGTTGGGATTCCAAGATTTTCCATGCAAACGTGTGTTTCAACCTTTCAGCGCGATATCTTGACAACGATTGATAACACTAAAATTATAGTTTATACAAAAAACATTATTTCAAAAACAGTTAACAAAAATAAGGAACCTGTTGGGCTTGCTTTATTTTGTTTTATATAAAGAATAAATGTAATATATGAATGTTTAAAATGCATAATTTCTGTTAAGTTATTTACGAGATGATTTGAGTTATTTGCATTAAAATAGAAAGCAGTTTTACTGGCCTGATAAAATTTAAAAAACATTTTATATACCCATTTTGGAGGCAATTTTATGCTGAATAAGTTCTCATAACCCTTTAAATAAGTTTGCAAAAATCTACTTTCTGTGACCTTTGACCTTCTTGCCTTCGTCTCACCTTCTTGCGGCTGCAGTAGATCTGCCACTTCTTCTCCGGCGGGAGGCTGAGCATGGCCGCCTTGTTGGGGGCCGTCAGGTCGAGCTCCTCCTGCAACAGGCGCGCGCCCGCCCCCTTCAGCTTCACCTTTGCACACACACATACACACACACGCTCACACACACGCGCGCACATACACACACACACACACACACACACTCTCACACACACACGCACGCACGCACGCTCACGAGTTACTCTTATAAACTTTGCTTTCTACCTTCAGAACAATTTTTGTATTCATTAAATTTAACATTTTATAGAAAAATAATAACGAAATTAAAAGAAACAGTTCTCATATGAACATCCGGATACGACGGGATACGGTGGAAAACTACAATTTAGCAGCTTCGGAAATTTTATTTTCTATATTTAGTGCGTATGTCTAATCTAATTTCCTAGTAGCACTACTACCAAATCAAGAACTTCTAATGAACACTAAAGATTTGGGTGCAAAAAAATGGTAGTGCTGTTAGAAACTTGCAACGAGGAATATAGAGAGATTCCTATAAGTAGGCTGAAGGTTGGAGGCACTGCCCCTCCGTCCTCCACGAAGTATTCTATAAATTAAAGTTATGTTTCTTCTCGCCGAGTTGGATGGAGGATTGTTTGCGGGGTCAATTTACAAAATAGAAAATAATGAATGAATGAAAATAAACCAACACACTACGGTGTGAATGTAAGATACTAAGTTACATACTATTTAACAAAGATAGCTAGTCTATCTATCAAAATACACCCCCGTCGGCCACGTGTTTCTCCAAGTTGCTCACGTGACACCGCTTCGTCCACACGAGCAGCTAGAGGGCTCCGCCGGCGCGCCGCACGCACCTGACGCCCAAAACAGTGTCGTAACTTTCGGCGGAAAGCTCAATACGCCATTAGATTCAACTGCAACACTTCCACGGCCGCATTCACATCGCCATTAAAGCGCCTCGATCAATTCGCTCCTCTTCGCCGCTGGCTTTCCTATCCCCCCCCCCCCCCTCGCTACTCACAAATCCGTCCTCGCTTTTCAACTGCTCACACGAACGGGAGGATTATTTGCCCCGCAGCTTGTTCACGGTGACTTGAAATGGGTTTCATAAACTCCGGTCCCAGAGTCGTGTCCACTTGGGAATTCCTTTCTTATTGAAATGATGCGATAGCAAGTGAAATCGTATGTGCCCACGCACAAAGAATGTCCCCATTCACAGCGAGGCTTACACGAGTATGAGGCACATTCGTGAAGGAAAGGCATTAAACACAAGAACTTATCGCACAGGATTCGAACTTACGGAAAGTACTCGCCGTAATACCTGCAATTACTTATGCTGGGAAACAACATCGGAAAGTAAGTAAAAATTAGGGCATGTAGACGAGTAGACTGGCAGCATAACACGAAAAGCCTCATATTGTAGTAATCCACATATTCATTTACATTCTCACTATTAGCTTACCTAGAAATTTGTGTGTCATTATCTTCTTCCTTAATGTTCTTTTAACATCTCGTATTTGAGCTTACAACCCATAACTAATCCAAGTCTTACTGAATTATGCAGTTAAAATTATAAAAACAAATGCGTAATTGGAAAGAATATCAAATGTTTAATAAGTTGTAATTTACGTCTGCAATAGTGAATATAAATCAGTTCACTGGCAATTACCAGACAAATAACCTTATTCAGTAATGAACAGGGCTCATATTTTGATGACGTCATCTTTTTCATTGGTGCATTCAAGACGCGGCTAACTTGTAAATCAATGTTCATCCAACATATAGATGATAAAATGTATAGCTATAGGGTATTTTTTGACATTTATCAATTTTCGAACTTTTTTTACACTGCGTCCTTTTTGTAATTCTTACACATTTTGATTCCTTTTAGTGTTTTCTTTGTTAGTGAATGTTTCATGAATATTGAGACTAAACAACAAAGTTTTTAATGGTATCATCAGTTTATGAGGAAATTCATTGCTGCAGTGCATTTTGTTTTTAGAATTCTCAAAACTGCATGGGCCTTCGGTAACTTCTCGACGTTTCAAAATTGACGGTTGGAGGATCGGAGCAATACATCATAGACATTTCCTCCTAAAATAAGAGACCTTGTATTGAATGTAATTTTATATAAATAAATTTTATTTAAAATTGTACGATTTATTTAGTAAATAAACATTTTCTTACAATTTTTTTAGCATTTAAGAAAATAGCTCACATTTCCCTTCTTTTAAAACCATTTTATATGCCATTTTGCTCTTTTAAATCATTTTATACGTCATTTTTACAGAAATTCTAGGTCATCAGAATCAGAGCCCTGGTAATGAAACACTTGGCATCAAAACATTTCGGTCAATATTTTTGACTTTTTTCAAGTGCATAAAACGAACGATAACGATATTATTGTGTTTTTGAACCCTCGAACATTAAAACAATCGAAAGCACTATCAATCTTCTACATGCATCTTCTGCATGCGCAGATGATCGACACTGCAGTCGGTTGCTGGCAGTTTCCCATTCTCATTTTGTAATTCCGCGTCCGTTGACTCACCACCAGCTCGGCGAACTTGGCGTCGAGCTCGTCGCTGGCGGGCATGGGCTGCGTGGGCGTGAGCGCGTGCAGCGAGAGCGTGCCCGCCTGGTCCACCACGCAGTACGTGATCTCGGGCGGCTCGTCATTCTGAAACACAACGACAGACAGCTCACACACACTGCTCAGCCCCTGCTCACAAGCTGGAGGGCACACGGAAACAGAGGCGGAATAGGCAGTTTAATTTTTCACACAGTGGTGATTCAGTTCCTTTTTGATATTCTGTACCACCAAGAGCTAAACCCCCAAAATGTGTAACAGAAAGCTCAAAACGCTTCCCTTACGTACGTTACGGCCTAAGAAACAACTCGTGGACCAAAGGTGTACCTGTTGATGCGGCTCGGATCATCAACTGATGCCATTTGAAATTTGGCTGCCCCGGATGAGCCGTATCACAGTCTGTCGTTTTGGTCGTTGTGACTTTCTCCAGAGTTATACTGAGTATAGCTCTAAATAAGGCAACGAAACTACTCAACCCGGACAGCCAAGTATCAAATAACACCGGCCGCGGAAGCCAAAGTATCCATCAATTAAAGTCAATGCAGTGCCTCTGGCCGCGAATTTGAAATTTTGTACATTAAAATTATTATTTGTGGTAATAATAATTTTTATGAGGGGAAAGAATTTTAATGTGAAATGTTTTTCCCCCGCTCTATAATGTGGATAACCGTATGGGGCAAAGGCATATACCACTATCATGCGCAACACATTACGTACTTCTAGCAAACAATTCGGTATATTTTTGCTCGCGTAATATAACCCTAATATTTTCCATAAGAACCCGGCGCCCGGGGATTACTTCTGAAACACGGAAAGGTGGCCACCCTTCCTGTACCGAAGGCACTCTCCTCCCTGGGCCCTTGGCTGTCAAACGGGGTCACTCCGACACTGGAACTCCATCCCGCCCCCTCTTCTCGTCTTCCATCTCGAGCGGAAAGAAAAATGTCGACTCAACGGTAGATGCATCAAGGGAAACGCAATTCGTTTAATTGAGGTTCTCATTTTCAATTACTCGTCCTACAAGCTGAATTAAAACTTGTATAGGGTCATGATCTAGACGTCCTTAGAAATTTCACTTACCTATGGACAACATGAACGACTAAACCTGAAATCCGACTTGTGCATGTACTTTAGGGTTCGAGAGCGCTGTGCCGCGGGTGGGTGCGACAGCGAGGGCGGTGGCGGGGGCCAGGGGAGACTGATTGAGTATGTGATTCCGCGTGCGACAAATGATAAGGTTATTAGTCTCGTACGTGTAGTGTAGGTTTTCTCTTCAGGAGATGCGGGGCTGTGATCTGCACCAGCTGGAAGGTGAGATCAGGCGCCGCCCTACCGTCGGATACTGGGGTTTTCCACAACCTGGTATCTCCCACCAGCGAGGCACACGGGACAAGCTCTAAGATCTCGGACGTTCTTCTACCATGTGAGGTAGTGCAGTGCATATAAGTGTATGTGTGTGCGTAAGGGGTGAAGGTAGGACAAGGAAGAGGAAGGAAAGATCACGTGCGGTCCGTGGCCCGTTTGTTAGGGTACTGCTCCGGCATTAATTTGGTGTTGATCGGAGAAACCACGGAAAACTACCGACCAGAGCAGCCGACAGGTAAAATTCACTCCTCCAGACAGCGACTGAATTCGACCCAGCTGACAAGCTAGTTTTGAAAATCCTGCAATTGACAGAAGTACTGGGACCTCCCGGTCAGAGGCGCTGCAGTGACATCAGTTGACGCCCGGAGCCACCTCAGTCGGGGGTCGAGGCGCGAGGGTAGGTGCGGGGGCGGTAGGGTGATGGGATTCGGCCGTCGACCAAGCCACTCAGAGGATATCGATCCCACCTCGCGCGCTGCTAACATTTCGTCGCCCCAAATTACCCTCCCGCCGAAACAAAAGACTGTAGCCGCCGCTGCCGGCTCCCGTTCTCCGCGCCCCTCGACGGCCGCTGCCGGTGGCGCAATGCCCCCTGCGAAAGGTTGCGCTGCACACACTCATACACACTCACTCACACACACACTCACACACACACACACACACACTCACACACACAATCACACACACTCACACACACAATCACACACACTCACACACACAATCACACACACTCACACACGGCTCGCAATTCCTTCTCTTGGCCTGTTTTTATACTTTTCTCTAGTTTTCGAAAGAATTGAAATGAAAAAGATGAACGTGGAATAGCAAAAGCAAACTAGGTACTAAAACAGCACGTATTTCTCACCCGTAGTTTCACGCAAAATTACCCGAAAATCACTGAACTTTTCGAAATGTTGTACATGACCTTTTTCAAAATATATCTTTAAGAAACAGATTTGTTTGTCCCAGAAGCGACATGTAAAGTACCCTGAATATTAAATATCGGTTTCAAATTCAAAGGCCCACGACATTAGTCAGATCAATTGCGGAATATCAATTTTGGAAAAAATAAACTGAACGATTTAGCCGCTAGCGTTATTCACAGACGGGCTGACGGACAGATGTTTTGCCGACAATCGATTTTTCGGTGTCAAGGGCCCACAAAACATGGATTCAGACTACACCACGTGTTCGAGCATTTTTCTCTCTAATTGTGAATTATAATCATAGACCAACATTTGAAACTCGTACATCATAAAAAATTGCATTTCTTATAAAAAATTAAATTTGCCACTGAATGTGCTCTACAACTTAACTTTCTCGCTGTTAATACAATATAAGATCCGTTCGAAAAGCCCGTGGCAATGGCAATGAGATTAAATAAACCGAACATTCCCAGCAACCGCCCGGCGCAGGTGAGTCAATAAGAAAGGTCAAAGGGCCTTCCCTACGCCATGCGACCCAGGTCACTGACACACTTTCCTTCGGCAGGTTCAACCTCATTGGAGACGGTTTAGGTCGCTCAAATGACATTTACATTTATTCCCCGCATAGTCAGTTCTATTGTTGGCGTAGGCCAAGCGAGCTTTAAATTTCATCACAAGAATTGCTATAACTTGAAATGAGTGGAGACACGTGAAACACAGGTGTCCCAGGAGGAAATGTCAATATGGGAGACCACTATCGGCAATTCAAACTAGTTGCTGCAACAGAATATACTTGAAAACAGCGCAATTTTTAAGCCTCCCTTACGCTATCCGAAAACAATATTTAATCAAAACATTTGGAACCATTTTTCAGAAAATTTTGTAAATGTTGAAGTTTTTATATAAAATACCTCGCAAAGTCAAAACATTCGTTTTAAACTCACAGAACCATGCAGTTTTTTAAATCGTTTGGAGAAGATAAATTTTCGAGAAAATAGGCTGAACGGTTTTGGCGCTAGCGGTGTCAACAGACGGACGGACGGACGGACGAACAGACAAACGTTTTGACGACAATCGATTTTTCGGTATCAAGGACCACAATACGTGGATTCTGACTATACAACGTGTTAAAAAACAAGTAATTTACTATAATTAGAAATAAGATTTACCCACTTTTTCGATATAGGGTTCAACAACAAATTTTTATATCGAAAATTCGCCGTTTTCAAATGAATTTTCTTACGAAGTAAGGGCGAGAAAGATAAAAAAGTCCTAAAGAGAACAGTTTTGAGGCATATTAAAAAAATATTGTAAATTTCCTTCGTAAAATTTTAAGTTATATCGGATCCTTTAACAATTGTTTTGTTTCAACAGGAATCCTTTCTTCATGTTTCCTCCAAATTTATTATTTTACAACACTTAAGAACGCTCTTAATGAGTGTTTATCACAATCATCCCGTGGACAGGATGGATCAATAGTGTATCTCGCCCTAATCCGTCACAACCGCCCAGATCCATCCTGATCCACCATCCAGGTCCATCCTGAACTTGTTCCGTCTCGCCCTGCCCTGCCCCTCCTGTTTGCCTCGATCATCGTTACTAGCACAACTTTGCTACAGGCAGCTGTAAACGTACGCATGGTTGCATACCGCAGGAGAACATTCAGTAACAATTTAGACCTTCAAGTACTCGAAGCCTAATTGCGCCATCGGAAGAAATCAAAAATGCGCTTAGAAGACCATTTTATGGGTTTTCAGAAACGCCTGGTCCAGTTTTGTGAATTTCCTCTCCCATTACGACATATTTCGAACTCTTAACTGGAACTCGAACGATATGTTGTACTCATGAATTTTGCTTTAAGATGTAGGATCACTAATATGCATTTCCCGTAAATGCACGGTACGGGCTTCTATATTAATTTATCACAGTGATACAGAATGTCACAAAATAAATGTTCCAAATATCTAAAGAATGTAGGGCGTTGAAAATTATTACTTTTACCAATAAACACGCGAGAAGAAATCTCATGAGAGGCAGATACACGTATTATTTGTCCCTGGTGGTAGGCAAATCATGATGCACTGGTGTTTGTCAAATACATTTCGGGTATCATACGGGCAAACGCCGTAAGATGTCCCTTATAATATGAAGAGAGCATTATCTTGTACAAATGTGTATCTTGTATCTAACGTGAATAAATGCATTTTAAAAGACCGTGCATTGTAATTCTTCGAAGTACCAATAAAACACTTAATTGAATTCACTCCGCAGTGTGGCTTCCCCCGTGCTGCATTGACCGCTGAGGGCGCGCGCGCGTGCGTGCGTGCGTGCGTGAGCGAGTGTCCTGCGCTCTAGCGGCGCGAGGTTCGAGGTTCGCGAGGGGAGGCGCCAGCGCCCCTGCAATTCCGTTGACGGACTGTTCAGAGCACAGGATACATCGAAAGGGGCCCTGGCGGCCATTGCAGGGGATGATTGCCCGGGCCTGATGGCCCGAGTCTCGCCACGTAAAATAAGGCAAATTCAATTAAATTCAATGATTTGCGCGCGGGTTTCAAACCTGACTCTGCAATTGTGCTCGTTTTCGTTATCTTTGTATTTGGGTGAGTGTAACAGAAAATAAATGAACAACATAATCATTACATGTATATGGATTATGTTTAGATACACGTTTTATGTGCGAGCTGCCATTTTCTTTAACAATACCAATATGCTAATTTTTGCACGCAAAGTCTTCAACATTTACAAATAATTACTGGGAAGAGCCCAGGTGTTCGTTAAGAAACAACACAGACGTTCCCCTCAGAATATGTCGTTCTGAAGAGTCAAACTGAGCGAACTTTTTATCTGAATTTGAACTTGAAACAATGCATTTGTTCCTGCACTTAATTTACCCCGAACAACTCTCAACGATATTATCTCATATATTTTCATACAATTAAATTATACTCCCGGGGAAAATAACATATCCTCATTGTAAACAACTAACTCGCTCCTATCACAGTCGCAACGATATCTACGAAGCACGCACGTTTCCACTGGAATCGCAGCTTCAAATTATTCCGCGACAGCGACGCTCTCGGCAAGTCTAGTTTCATTCTACTGCAACGTCTTTGGAGTGGCCATTGGCACCCACGAGTATTCGAAGCAGCTTCGCCTCGAAAAGCCGCCTGCGACACCCACGTTTCGGCTCTGAGTACTTCGTCGCCACAAACACGGTGGGATTCGGCCCTCCACAAACGAGACATTTGCCCGGGCCAGGCGCCCGCGAAGGCCCTCCCACCTCCCCCCCTCC
>BOPP01000147.1:1582252-1603133 GCA_017312745.1 Gryllus bimaculatus
CGGGGGCGGGGGCCGCATTGTATGCTGATTGCCATCGCTAGCCCCGCTTTATGAATCGCACGCTGCTAACGGGCGACACCTGTCATTAGAGGCGCAAGTCCCGTGCGTCCCCCCCCCCGGGGGTTTTGAACAATTGTCGCGGCGTAGACACGGTAGCATCGCTCCTTTTAATTCGCAAAAACCACACCAATTGAGGAACAGACTTTTAATGTACACAGTTTCCTACATACATAATAACACAGGAAAAGCTCCCGCCACCCGTAAAAAAAAGTTCTCAGACCCAAAGACCTGACTCGGGTTTCTCTATGAATGTCGACGCCTTGAACCCCAATGTCCATAATTGCGCCATCACCTTTCAATTATTTTTTTTAAATCGCGAAAAACTACCGTGAAATTGATGGTGATTCGCGATTTAAATAAAACTGGATGGAGGTAGCGGAATTTTGGCTTCAGAGCGTCGACATACGCAGAGCAACACGTGTTAAAGTCTTTCGGTCTGACAACGTTTTGTAATTTTGAGTTCCTGAGTAATTATCACATCACAACATACTATTCTCCGAGGGTATTTATTTAGTGTAATATGATTAGAAATAGACATTAATGAACAAAGTGCATAATTTACCATTCATTAAATTGTAATTCTAACTTCACTTGATGATTTTCTCACATAAAAACTTCAGCAAAGCTTTAATTATTTTTGCAAATTTAATTAATTATTCCGCATTATAACTCCATCACGAACTACGTACCTGGCTAAAATATTATAAATTCACACATAGACGAAATTAAAACTAGTAGCTCATTAGCAAATATTCTCCTATTATTTCTCTTTTGAAATTTTCGAAAAATCAGAAAATTCAACGAAAATGAAACATGCACAAATCCTTAAGCATTTTTATATCCACGGAAAATATTAAAGACAAAAATTGCTATCATTTTTTTGGATTTTTATAACAAATTGCATTAAACATTAAGAAAAAAATTATGCAAAACTATGTTTCTTTGTTTAAAAAAGTGTATGACCTTAAATATGTATATTTTAGAAGATATTTTATATAAGAAAACATCCCTATCATCAATATTGCACTTTTGCGATATTAATTTTTGGCTTTTTTTTTTTTTTTTTTTTTTTTTTTTTTTTTTTTTTTTTTTTTTTTGAAAATACAGATAGATCCCCAAAAATGGCACCAGCAACAGTTTCTTATCTTCCTTTGCTACATATAAAGAAAAAGTTAGACTATATTTGGAGCCGTTTTTTACAAAATAAATGTTTTACAATTAAAAATTGGCCATAACTCACGCAATATTACACGAAAACTACTCACATTTTCGACGAATTCTACACAATTTTATTTTAAGTCCTGTCCTTATACAATAGATTTCAGTCAGAAACAAATCTATACCTTCAGGAGGAGATGCTAAAAATCTAAATTTCTGCTAATATTCTAAGAAGAACATGATTGGGAAGATTACTTCAATACTGAAAAGGTTCGTATAGTTTATTTCATACATATACAACGAACTTTTGAAAATTCAACGGGACAAAACATTCTCTCTCCAGATATGAATTCACGTGAGCCACCTTCCCTGTAGAGATAGTGATATTTCAGATAACAAAACATGGAATGTGAATTGGTCAGTACATGAATACTGAACATGACTATGAATAACAATATGCCATAACTTCATAAGCTTTGAATGTGGCAGCAATAATATTTGAAGGGCTGCAGGTCCATCGAGTCCGGCGTTGTGTCCAATTGATTTACCACCCGCGTGCGTTCAAACGACAGCACCTCCCAGCGAGCGCAGAATCATTTACACCCCCTGTCCCGCTTTTGCATCAAACGCAGGCCAGTTCAGGGGAGCATGAAAGCATTTGCTTTGCATTGTGGGTTTGCCAAAGAGCTGTCGTCAACAGTTCTGGATATTCTTCCAGCCTGTCGTAACACAAATAGTTTGGAACATTATGATATAAAATTATGAATGAAAGAGGCCATTTAAGTAGAAAAGAGACATGTATTTCTTGTTAACTAGATTGAGGAAGAAGACCTTAACTTCTATTTTATTGGTACGAAATATACTATAATGTTTTCTAGCAGAATCTGGACATTCATATTACACGGAATGAAAATAATGCAAGTATATCTTTCATTTATTACCTACTTATCTTCTATTTCAGTTCCAGTGTTTCAGTACTACGTGTCAAAAAAAAACAAACAACAAACGTGTATGATTCTTGAAACGAAGATATTTAATTCCGGGAAGTGTATCCACTCTGGGCTGTCAATCTCTTATTTTATCATGAGCGTTACATACATAGTTTTATTTTTAATCAAGAGACATTCCTGTAGACATTACATTTGTTACTTCAGCCTCGTAACTGCTACAAAGTAATGGCCTTAAAACTAATACACTCTTCCTTTTTTCTATAAAAAAACATAAGGAAACCTCAACCTTATTCTAGTTTTTGTACAACCTTCCTGTCAAAATAATAAACAATGGTCATCTTTCTACTCTACCTGAACCTTTTTTAAATTCTACATACGGTTTTATATAATGAGATTCTGAATTCCTTTGTCCTCTCCTTCATCTTCTAACACAATTGTGTTATCAGTCACTATATTCACTATATTGTACTAATCTACAGAGAGGGGGAAAATTTCGTAACAATTTTTGTTCCGATGACGACGGCGGCGAACGCAGTGACCGTACAAAAACTTTGTCACATGTTTTGTAAGTCCCCAGGGGAATTTTTTTTGTACACGAGCTCTATAAAACACCTTTTCTGTTGCAAGAAATAATTTTTAATCGAATATTTTACCGCACAAATGATGTATTAGCATTTTACGACACGAATGATAACGTCATCACACGTTCAGCCAATCGCAGTGAGAGAATCGTGAACAGAACAGCCAACCACCGTTTACTCGCACAGATGATAAATACCGAAGACGTCATTAGAACGTTTTTCCCCGCAAAATTAAGTTTTATTCTTTCATAAATTTATAATGCTGTTTTACCAAAAAAAGCGTAAGCAACTCGTTCATAATATTGCTTTATTGCATTCGTACGAATCCTTGCTACTAATGTCGCTCATTTTGAAAATGTGTAGAGGAGAAGGTCCAAATGGGTCTAAAAACGGTCTGTACACAGTTCTGCAAACAATTCTGTTGTGAAGCCCGAGGGTGTCGCACTCTATCGGGAATGGCGTGAAGCTACTCCCCTCGGTCCCGTTGACGAGTGACGAACAGTTGGTGAAGTCAGTCAAGTTGGAACAGTCAACGCGTTCAGAAGCTGTGCGTAAAAAAAAATCATCGATTGTCGTGTATTTCCAACGTCGAACCTTCAGCAGATATGTACAATATTGTTTTTCACCATTAGCCCACCAAAAACCCTCACAAAGATTCTTGCCTGTTGTGCCAACGGATGTTTTCCGAAGACAGAAATGGTGAAGATTGGCTGCAGCATGTTACATGTCATGGGTGGGCACAAACAGAATGTGCTGGTTGGGAAAGAGATGTGTATACATGTGATTTTTGTAAATGAATTTAAGTTTTTTTGGGTATATTGTACTATTTGTAAGTAAATTTTACTGTAATTTCTTTTTTTCATCACATTTTTCTAAAAAATATAGGGGTAGCTCATATTTGGACCCCATTTTCCAAATGCGACTTTTTGCAAACTTTTTTTAATAAAGCTTTTTTTTACCGAAACTATGATTTTTTAAATACTGAAACTTTCCAAGATTGAAGGATATGAGTATGTATGAGAAAGTATGGCTCACTGTAAAGCTTAAATTCCCTCACATGTCCAAAATTATGCCAACTACGTTCAAAAATCAAAATCTCCTCCATATTTGGACCTTCTCCTCTACTCATGCAATAAAGCTAAACTTTACAAACTAATTGCATAAACTACTATTTTAGTATCCTTTCTCCTGGCTACTTTCTTTAACGCGTCGTAAATTAAATTATTCTGTCTGCTGCCGAAATTCTCTGGAATTTTAATGTTAGATCTCGCCCGTTCAGTGGAAGAGGGACCGCCCACGCCAATGGACACGCACGCGGAGGCAGCGCACGCGTTGGCGCATCCAATATGCAAACGACAGGACGGCGCCAGCCGCGGCGATCGGTCGCCAGGGAGGGGTAATGACTTACCGCAGGGGCTTAATTACCATGCACAATTCCACTGCCCAGGGAAGGTGAGAACTGCGTTAATGAGAGATTTTGATGCATTGGCGCTGCATTGATTTACAAATTACTGTACTGTAAAGCTAGCACGTTTTGTTGAACTCTCCTTTCGCATGTAGTGGTAGGAGTAGAGGTAAGGGCGAGTTACTATTTTGTTAGCAATAGAAAAGAAAAATAAAATCTGCAGTTCGTTTACCGTTGCAAACACAGTTTTTTGCTAAATAAATCTAAATCTACTGCTGTTTAAAATAACAATGCTATGCTCAGTACAATAAAACATATAACGGAATGTTATTTTTCTTATGCACAAAAAGGTATTTCTTTCAAGAGTTTCATTTAGCATACTCGATCTTTAGTTATAACAATAAATATATTAATTCAATAAAATTGTAACCGGAATAATTATCGCATGTTCATATTATATATAACAGTCGTTTGTAAATTGTTACCTCATAAAATGATGTCAAACAAACAAACAAACATTTAGACAGAAAGATTGAGAAGAAAATTTTGATTGACTTGCTGACTACCAATTTCGCGACTCGAACCTAGAGCCTCCCGGTCACTGCATTGACATCGCTCTAAGCCACCTCTCCCGGTGGCCGCTTACGAAGTCTACACAAGTGTTACCTCGACAAGGCAGCTTAACCTTACAATAGCGCATAGGTATTGACGTTATGCTAACTCATTTGGGCGTGTCTCGTGTATCATGAGACCGTTTATTCTGCATTACTGCAATGATCGATTGACAAAGGTCTGAACGACCTTTGTTAATTCAATGATATCATGTCATCAACCACAACAACAAAGCCAAAGATTTCAACACCAATAGTCCTACTTACTTACTTACTTACCTACCATTTCTACAGTTTTGCATTTGGAGTGAAGAGAAATATTTATGAATGAAAATGAGAAAACATTTGCCGTAACTGTGCCCCCATGATTTACGATTGCCAATTTATTATCCAGACAATGGTGCAACGTAGCTATGATTCCATTGTTCTATAATCACTTCCGGGTTACTGTGTCACTAGCACTACAAGAGCAGGAAAAACACATCAAGCTCTTTCCATTTATTTAGACGTGCACTATTAAAATAGTAATTTATTTAATTATGAACGCGACAGCTGATGTTTGGCAAATTCATAAATCAAGTACATATACTGTTTCATCTCTTTGACATTCTGTGCCTAAGTAAGAATTTGGAAAATGCATCTTCTTGCATTAAACTGTAACCATCTGTCTGAAATTACAATCAATACTGTTCGGAGTTATCTTTATGCCAATTGTCATTGGCTTTCTGGCGAAATATTATGTAGACCAGTTCTCTAGGCCTCCACATTCCTCACGTACAGATGTAACTGTTTCTCTACAGGACGTCCGCATCCACGCACAAGTTGTGTTACGCAACGGTAAGTTCTTGCAGTCTTAGTACCATGGCCTTTAAGGTCACTTTACCAGAAGGAAAGTAAAATATAGAATGTTTTTAAATTAAATAATTCCTGGTATTTTATTTACCACGCAACAACGAAATGTTTATAGTTCCATGATATCAAAATATTAATTGTAAATAGGTTTCCTGAAATATGCAAAATTGTCCGTATTTCATCTTGAGACTATAGATGCATTCCTCTACTTGTAAAGGAAAATAAATTTGTCTTACTGCGCAAAAGCAATTACACAAATATAAAAATTGTGATAAATGAAACAAAATGTTCTTTCGATACACTATTAATCACGAGACATTGGAATTCGGACAAAATTTCGAAATCTACTTTCCTACATTTTTTCAGTAAAAAGTCTATTGCATAGAGTAGATATTTTGAAATAGCGGATGCAACTATTTAAACTAATACCATGGCCATACCGCTTGATAATTCTGTAATCTCATGATGCATTCACGACACAGACACTTTTTTTATCAAACTTCGCTTTCACGTTTTTAAGAGCCTCATTTCTAACGTTTTTCGTTACTTCCTTTCTACCCAAATAAAATAGAAAATTCCGTCCTTTGAGAGCGACCCAAAATGCTTTCACAGCGCTAATCGAGTCGTAGCATTTCAGTCGCGATACCTTGGGCGCGTGTCTCGGATGACAACGGGCTGATTTCCAAAGGAGTGGTCCGAACGCCTTGGAGAGCGGAGCGGAAACCTCCTCGAGGGACTTCCCTTCCGCGCCCCGGGAGAGACTGCGAGTGGGCGGCCGTTTGCAACTCGCTATCCGCACGCGCCGGAAAGGGCACTTAAGGGCGCAGAGCACTTGGGCGCCCCCTTCAGAGTCCAGCCCTTCCCCGCCCCGCCCCGCCTCACCAATCTTTACAAGGAGGGCAGCTTCTTCCTTTTACCACATTCAGGCCGATGTCCGCTGTCGCCCCCACCCGTGAAATCTACGGGCGCATGATTCATACTGAATACTTGATTTCTAGGATACGGAATTTATTGTATTAAAAAAGCAAAATATGTACATTTGTATTTATTTTTACCTACATATGTAAGAAAAAATAGAAAATATGTAAAAAAAATTATTGTATTTAAAGTTGCTGTATATAAGTGCCACTGCTTTTAAATCGTAGTATAGATAAGACTGTCCCCCTCCCGGTCCAGCTCGTGACCTTGTAGAGCCACGTGTTTGAATCGGATTATTGGGTGGCCAACGAAACGCATCTCAGGAAGTGTTGCGAGGCAAAACCCTCGCAGGCAGAGCCCAGCTCTATTGGCACTCTGGAGGCCACGGCAACTAGAGGCAATGGCGCAGTGTTTTTACACACACACACACACACACACACACACTCACTCACTCTTTTTCTACACGAAAATGGAGATCAAGAGCGGAAAGGAACGCAGGGGGCAAATCATAATGAATACGTTTTTCTTTAGGCACGTTTATGTTTTTTGTCCTCGTAGCTAATGCCTGCTTTCCTCATAACCATAATGATCTTGTCTGAAATTGTACGGCAAGTTGTCGAGCTTTGCCAATCTGCTTTGCTATAATTTTCACAAGCCCTATTTATTAAAATGCTACAAATTCATTTTGGGATGACACCAAACAATACTTTTACATGAAATAATTTTTTTCAAAGCTTCTTTTTTTATGACATGCTTGGAAACCCATTGGCTTGTCAAGAACGGACTTCGAAAAAAATGCATTCTTGAAGAAAGAGAAATGAGCTTCTAACGATAATAGAGGAATAACATTTGCCTCAAATATTCAGAAAATCAAAGGGGGAAATGGATGTAAACAAGTAACAATACCTGGCGATTTATGGGGAGAAAAAACGACAACCTTCGAACCAAAATCTACAATTATTGCTCTGACATTAAAAAAAGAAAGGAACCATCTCATACTGAGATAATGATAATAAAAGTAACACATATTACAATAAATACGAATCTTTAAATATTTTAAAACCTACTGAAAAAGTGCGGTTGACGCTGCTACCAAACAATTCTTTTTCTTAAAATGAAGTTGTAATTTTTGAAGACCGTTTTAATATTTCAAACTGTTAAAGATCCTTACTTCATAAGATTTCATCTTTAAAATATAAAATAAGTCGTTCAACGTTTGAAGAAACACGAAAAAAGCAACCATAAAACACACATCATTAAACAATATATTAGCTGGCTGTTCGAATAAATGTAATAACATGGAGTAGAATAGAATATCAAAAAACTTACATAACATTTAGAGATATGTTACAATATAATGAAATATGTATTGTTAACGCGACGTGGTCCAAAAGCACAATTTCTTCAATGCTCACAAGATGCTTGAGGAATTTTTTTTATAGAAAGTCTACTGTAAGAAGGGACCTGTTTGACAGCTACTGCTTGGCTACCTGACAAAAAAATGGCAAATTATGCCTATGCGCTCAATTCGTTAATGTGTTTGCAGTTGCCTCGTTTGTAAATGGGTTCGATACTGTTACATCTGTTACATGTCATTATCAGACATGGCGTTCTTTTGTATCGCGTTCTGACGTACTGGTTTCTTCTTAGAGTAATTTCTCTATAGCTAAGTCGAGATTCGACTTACACTATCTAGACAGATTCAGTGCGTGTCTGGAGGACAATACTATCTGTCAGCTGTTCTCATCGGTAGTTTTCCGTGGTTTCTCCGATCCACAGCAGACGAATGCCAGAGCAGTACGGACAGCGCGCGATTTTTCCTTCCCCTTCCTTATCCGATCCCGACGTCTTACTTACATGCACTACACTACCACACATGTCGGGAGTTTAAAGCTTGACCCGGCTGGGGCGGTGCCCCCTAGTGAGAGATACCTGGTAGGGGAAAATTTCTGCAAACCGCCGTAGGTTGGCGCCGGATCTCACCATCCAGCGGGGGAAGGCCACATCTACCTCCCACGATACACTACACTTACGGGACTAACGCTCTTAGCAGTTGACGCGCCACAAATCACTAATCCATGAAATCAAGTCACAATGCTTTTTAGACGCTTGAGGAATTCGGTGGCGGACGACGCAGATTCCGTGCTTCCATTACGTCTCTGGTCCCTTCTTCGAGTAACTTCTCTACAGGAGTCGGACGAAGCCCGTTCCATTACGTCACCGAGTGGCGTATCAAGAGACAGCGTGGAGGCGGCGGCGGCCTCATCGCCCGCGCCCTAACGGGACCGCGTCGGCCCCTCCGCGCGCCCGACTGACCGCTCTCTTCCCCTCCCCCCTCCAGATAGCGACCTCTCTCGCTCGCCCACCCCTCCGCCCCCCGGCGATTCCTTGGCGCTGGCGCGGCCCGGGCACACGGCGCTGAATTTTGCACCGGTTGACATGCAGGGTCAGCGCAGGGGCGGATCCGGCGCAGGGGGGCCATTGCCCTCCCCAAAAGGCCATCCCTCTAGGTTTTTTTTATACTTTTATGTAATTATTAAAAAAATATTGAATAGTATCATATATAAACTACGAAAATAATATACAATATAACAAATATGTTTATTATTAACCAACAATGTATTACGTCCCCCCCACACACACACACATAAATGAGCGGCTGGACCCGCCCCTGGCTCAGGGTAATAACTGCTGCCAAAGCAGCCTCTCTGACCGGAGGTCCTACGGTTCGATTCCCGACAGTACGGATTTTCGACTCTAGCCTTCCAGCTAGGTCGAATTCAATGTCTGTTCAGAGAAGAATCCTGGCTGACTGTCTTGTCTGGCTGCTCTGATCGGTAGTTTTCCATGGTTTCTCCTAACAATACCAGGCGAATGCTGGAGCAGTACCCGCCGACCGCGCGCGATCTTTCTTGCCTCTTCCTTGTCCCCTCCTCAAAGTGTGTCCACACACACACACACTTACATGCACTACACTATCTCACAAGCCGACTAACCAGTCGGGAACTGAGAACGTGTGTCGGTTGAGGATGTGCCCTACCAGGAGGGAAACCTTGAAGGGGAAAACACGCAAGCGACGCGTGTAGATCTGCGCAGGACCCATCACTCAGCGAGGAAGGAACACACCACCTCCCAGTTCCAAATTGCACGGCCTACACGAAATTAATTATCTAAGCAGTTCACAAAGAACTCACAGACTAATTTCATCCTACTGACAGCGACCAACTAATGAAAACGAAATGGGTGAACATTTAATGAGAATTTTATCTTCACGCAGCCCGCACGACATGAGAATTTAGGAAACGTCAAATAATGAACAATGGTAATATTAATGGCAATAACTAAACAGGGGTACATAAATCAGAAAAATAGTCAACAAGAAACACACCCAGAAAGAGGAAACAACGATGCGGCCAAGTCCAATATATTTCAACCTTTTTCATATACTCGAGTCAAATGGATATGTATTAATAATTAGTAAAGAAAGCCCGCTAAGGCGAACATTCTATGAAGAAAACACACCCAATACTTCATACGAAACATCGCTTCCACATTCTCAAATTTGCCGATACACATAGAGACATCCACAGAATATGCACAAAAATTATAGCAACCCAAAACATTTAATTGTTGTCAAATGAGAAAATTACAACAAATTTTTCGCGAATTAACCAATATGTATACTCGCCTCCTTTAAAAAGATGCATGCTTTCCTTGAATACAGAAATTAATAAAAAAAGTTTTCAAACACATAAAACACTCCTATTTATATTTACAATAGTTTCTGCTTTCTACTGTATTTGATTAATTCTTTTTGTTGAGCTACTTTGAATCAATTTACAAAATATACAACACATAAGTACTGTTTGTGGATGCGTAATAAATTAATAAATGTATCATCAACAAATATTATTGCTTACTTCCAAGTAAAATAATTTTTAAACAACTTGTCCTGTTGATATGTTGAGATTATAAATCAATTTCAAGACAGAGTTACATGTATTACGACTAATAATAGTGGATGGAATACATTTCCTGACAATAAATAAATTTTAAGAAACTATCTTAGAACATTATTTTTATTCAATAAATTGTATTTAATAGATAAATAAAACACGTGGATTGCGTACGCGACATTTTGTTATACTTTTTTGGCTTTTCCACGAGGAATACCCTAGTACAGTAATAGATAAGTCATTAATTTCACAATCGTTTCTATTATTTTATACTATGTTGTACTTGCAAACTATATGCAATATTTTATTCTTTACGCTCCACTTCACAATGAAACCACAGGGTAAGAAGACATCGATTACAAACAAAATTAGCCAACAGCAATGCAAAAACCGAATAGCATTCCTTGTACGGTTTTATTAATCACTCCAAAAAATGTGGTATACGAAAAGTATTCTCAGCGTCGATGCATTATTTACGAAACTAGATAAATTGTAAATCCGCTTTTACTAAAGAAGAAAAAATAAATATAGAAAAGTATACTTATCAAGCAAATATTGCTTTAGTTCGGCCACTGCGGAAGTCCTTGGATTTCGTAGCCACTTACCTGTAAATAAAAGAGAGAACAAATTAGGAAAATTTAGATATGTTCAATCAACAACATTTCTGCACAAACTATAAGGTTCTATACATTTTGAATGAAAAGTGGTAAAAGATGAAATAACGTATGATTCTTGATAGTAAATTTCTGTATACCAGCATTGCAAACGTCCTTTTCCGTTGAAAGAAATCGTTAGTAAAATGTCATTTTGAAGCACAGCCCGTCCTCCCTAATCCTTCACGCCCGTCCTCCTCGCTCATTCTGTCTGGCTCCTTCCTCCCTCCGTGACGTCATAAATACCAACATGCTGACAACTGCTTCTGAATTTCGTTTACAAAATTAATTTTTTTCTTATATTTGTGTATAATGTAGTTGTACAAAACGTAGCGTATGCAACTCGTTGATAATGTTACTTTATTGACTTGCTCCTAACATAGCTCGTTTTTAAAACATGAACCTATGCAATAGAGCATAACATTATAACTTAGTTGTATAATATACTATATTATGGACTCGTAAAACTAACATGCTTGGTCAGTCGCTGAATTAACGTCGTCTGAGTGCAAAAATAGATTTCACATATGAAAAGTGTTATTTTACTCTCACAAAACATTAATGACTATTGCATACATGTTGATACAGTAACGCAGTCTTCAGTACAAACAGCATATATTAGAATGTTTGACTTTCTCACCAATACACACCAACAGCCTTCATAGAGTCATAAAGTGAATGTTAGTGAAAGTATGTTAAAAGAAATACGTAGCAGAGGGTGGTGCTGAAAAATCCTGAGAAATATCCTGATTAAAATATATTCAATGATTAATAATTATTTAATTATTAATATTAAATAAGAATAATAATTTAATATAAAATGAGAATCACATTAGTATCTGTTTAAAATATACTTGTTTTCATTGTTTGTGGGACTATGTTCCTTACACAAGCACATTTCTTATGTCTATGTGTATAACTATGCATATTAACAGACGATTTAAATAGTCTTCACAAATATAAGAAAGTTTTACTTCACTTCAGAAAATTTAATCATAGAAGTTATGAATAATTTCGTTTAAATACTAAAATCGGTAACAGGACTAACACTTCACTTGACACAACGATATTAGACACTTGCGAAAATAGGACTCGATGCACTCGAATGGACACAAAACGATCTTTTCGTTGACGCATGTGGAGTCCTCACTACTTCCATAAGCCCGCAGGCAGATGCGTCTCCAACCTCTTTTTGTGCGTTGAGCGCTTACGTACATATTTTAGAAGTAATCCTCAATTATTTTTTATCAAGTCTCGTCACGTCGCAACCGTTCGGAGCCTTTTATCCCTTCGGCCAGGGGCTCGGCTCCGTTCCCAGACGGTCCCCCAACCAGGAAGCCGCGAAGCCTCGAATCCGCTTATCCTTCGAGACAGAGGGACGTTACCTGCGACGACCCCGTTGTCACGGCAACGTCCCGCCCGCCGGAGCAGGCGGCATCCGAAGGGCGGCGTCGGTGCTTTGGCGTCTGCGTCGGCGTCGGCGCCCGCGCGCGCTTTGGCCGTCGGGGGCTCTGAGCCGCGGCGCCGGAAGTGGCTATCTCGCGCTGCGGTGCGCCCCGCTTCCTCCTCCCCTCCCCAACCCCACAACTGCACCGGGGCACAATGGGAGGCCCTGGGGTCCTAGTTCCGTCGGAGGCGGTTGATGGATTGATTTCGGGAGCGGCAATGCCTACGGGAATTATTTCTGTACGAGTAGTTGCTGTTTTATCGCGGGGTTTCTCCATGATCTTCCCCCGCTGGATGATGTTGAGATCTGGATCTGATCTACCAGTCGGCTAGCGGGGATTTCCCCAACCAGGTGTATCCTACCATAGGAGCATCGCTACAGCCAGGATAAGCTCTAAGCTTCCGGCTGGTCTCCGGGCATGTATGGTAGTGTAATGCATATGAGTGAAAATGTGTGTAATAGTGAGGATAGAACAAACAATAGGAAGGAAAGATCGCGCGCGGTCCGTGGCACGTTTGTTAGGTACTGCTTCGTCATTCGCCTGGTATTGATCGAAGAAACTACGGAAAACTATCGATCAGAACAGCTGACCGCTAGAATTTACCTCCAGACGGTGACAGAACTCGAACTAGCTATCTTGCTGGTGGGGAAAATCATGCCAGCATCGAGATGTGAACCTAGGACATCCTGGTCAGAGGCACAGCACTGACATCAGTTGATGCCCTGAGCCACCTCTCCCGGTCCAACGGGGGCGAGTCTTGACGCTGACAAAGCAGATAGGCCAAATTCAGCCACGCTCTGTAGGAGGTTTCTGGCAGTAGCAGCTTCTAATCGATAGTTGTCTGAGGTTTCTCCAACCAATACCAAGCGATTGCTGATACCGTATTGCAAACTTGATGAACGTACCCTAATTATTTGCGTACTTAATGGCAGATTATTAAATTTCTTCAAACGAAGTTACCGGAGACAAATTGAATATTTAAAAAATTGATGTACACTGAGTAGTAATTCCTCCATGAACAGTCATTTCACATGCACACGCAGCCCCGGGTTATAATACCTGCCACATAAATTATAATTATTCTAGGTTTTGTAATTCACATTGCCTTTAAACAACGTTTCATTTTATGGAACCCCAAGCGATTTATTAACAGTTAAGCAGAGGTTCACACCCATGTAGTGTGATGTAAGTAATTAAAAATTATTTTTGTGCTAAAGTTACCCGCAGTAACATAAGAAATTTCAGTGTTTATCGTCTTAGGCTTCATTTGAATAAACGATTTTTTTATATAAGGATTTCCTGACTCCTCTATTGTACACGCGTCCATTCCATAGCTCGAATTCACACACCTTCCCCTTGTTTCGAGCCTTGTTACTTTCTCGCCTAATGAAGTTCTTCGTTAGAAAAATTCATGAAACAGTGCGCCGGAAAATGGCGATTTTTTGCCAAAAAAAAACCCTCTTGATGTCGTAGGCTTCCGCGGCCAGAATCATGATCTGTCGATGGCTGATGTGCCGACGTTTCGACCGACATGTCGCGGTCCTGCACAGCCCCTGAAGAGGACCGCGACATGTCGGTCGAAACGTCGGCACATCAGCCATCGACGCGGCGTCACCCGAACAGCCCAGATCAAAAAAAAACTCTTATTGCTGGGCCCAGATAACGAAAAAGTCGATACATTCGGTTGCTAAATTTAGGGGGGGGGGGAAATCCTTCAACACGTAGTGCAGCCAGAATCTTTGTTTTGTTGGTTCTTGATACTGCAAAATCGTTTCTCGGCAAAACGTCCGTGTGTGTGGTCAGCGTAGTTAACTGAGGCGAGGGTCATCGTCTGCCCATTGGCGACCATCATATGTCACTTCGGTAATCGCCGTGATATAATTTCATGAGATGCAAATGTCCGTCCCTGGCGGCTCCACCGCTAAACGGTGCGGCCATTAATCGCGTCGACCACACGGGAACTCCGCGCAATCTGCAGGAACTGTGTTCGCGACCGCGGCATCGGAAAGCGCGTCGATAAGGGCCCTTCCTCCGGAACACTGCGCGCGTCCCAGCGACGACAATTTGAGCAAAACACAGACGCATCGATACACCGCCAAAAGGTTTTCGATCTCGATTAAAACATTGATGTTTAAAATACGATGAAACATTTTGAAGGAAAATGTCCTCATTCTAATGTGATTTAGGTGTTCTAAAGTTATGTAATTACAGGTTCAGTGGTATGACGGTTAGCATATCGGGCTGTTGCACCCAATTTCGCTAGTTCAAACCCATTTGAATCTGTGGATTTTAAAAGGGCGAAAAAATCCTACGTGCGCCGTCCTTCGGAAGGGAAGCAAAGCTGTCTCTCCCATGTTGTAGATTTACTGCACGTAAAAAATCCTCAAGCCTAAACGAAGCCTCAGCTAAAATCAAATTGCCTGATTCGTCGCCCGAAATGATGCCTTCTTTCTTCGCTAGTGAGTGAAAGGAGCGTAGTGATATTTGAGTGGTCAGATGGAAAAGCGGGCATGATGAGTCGCGCCACGTAAATAAAACTAACGAACAAAATACGTCAATATTATTTTTAAGCATATTCTGCTTTGAATTTGACTATCATCAATTTTCTAATCAACATTGTATGTAGTCAAGGTTCAAAATGCAGTTTAACGATATAACTACGTAAAAATTAATGGAAAAAAGGAACAACACTAGAGAAAGGTTCTGAATAGCAAACGGTTTCGTGCTGCCAGAGAATTAACAAGTGACAGTCGTCCATGGCTCTTCATTGCGAGAAATCCACAAAAAATAGGTAATGGAAGATCTTACTTATACCATGAGATTTTTTTGTGAAAACATCGAGGTTTCTGGACCAAAATATCGACGTTATAATATCGATATTTCTGCGCGAAAATATGTTTTCTTGTCATCCCCAGCCCATTCACCTCAAAGGCCCAAAATGGCCACTAGGATCTCGGACGATTAACATAAACAACTTCAATCTAACACTTTTCCAAGTTGAGTCACAAAAATGTTCCGTTCAAAGTACTTGTCTTCGAAAGTATCGTTAAGAACCAGAGGAATGCCAATAATATTTAACAAACACATAAACTTTGCGTTGAGAACTGCGTCGAAACATTTCAGAATTTTTGCTGGTAGTGATGAGTGTTGTTTTTAAAAGAATATTCTTGTTTATTTTGTGAAGCTAGAGTACTCGTTTCTTTTCTGTTCGTAGCGTGAAGGGTCATTTAATGAATGACCAAGAAATGGAACACCTTGACTGGTTGAATAAAAAATGAATGGTTAAATAAAATAATAAAATAAAAAAAATCCGTTTTGATTCTCGCTTCTTCTTACCCTGCTGGCCAATCAGAAGATGCGTTACATCAATCATACGAAGCGCTCTCGAGTGCATTTGGAACGCAAACATAACAAAATTCACGTTTGGGACATTCTGAAACTTTGTTGGATGTAATTTTACTAGTAGGCTAGTCTTATTCATTGGAACCTTCCAGATAAATGTCCACTGCTCCAGAGCTAATCGCGGTTGTACAGTGGTTTGAAGGCTCCGCCGTCGCGCATTGGTGCAAGGAACGCAATGCGATGTGGGGCAGCTACCGTGGCGGGGCACCCGGCCAGGAGTCGCTCGGCCCGGCCCCGCCCCGCACCCAGCGTTTGCAGGAACCGGTTCCGCGCGCGCTAATAACTCGTTCACCTGCCCTGCGCCGAGTCGCGCCCGCCGCGCGGCCTGGAGACCCAGTGCCCGCCGCGCGCCCAGCGCCGGACGAACGCTGGCTGCCCTCGCGCCGTCCGCCTAAAGTCTAGTGGTGGGCGGAAGAACAGGCCTCATCCCATCGCCTCGCCTCACCACACCAACAGCAGTGATTAAAAAACCGCATCAGCTAAAGAAAATGACCATTCTGTTTTTTCCTAATCAAATCTGCTCTCAACACTTTTAAACAAAGATTCGAAGAAAATGGTAATCATTTAGGGGAGGATTTTAATGAAATGTCTTTTTTTTTTCTTTTCATTTTAGAACAATACCGTTTAGTACAGAAATTTATTTTATATTAAGACAAAACGACAGGACCCATTATTAGTCTTTTTTTTTTTTTTTACATTTTTCGTCGATTCCTATTAATACGTTCTTTTTTACCTCTTTACGTTATTTTTGGTTAATTTTTTGGTGACTTCTTCAATTTTAATATCATTTTAATGGTAATTGTTTCAAATAATATTTAAGAGGTGCAACAAATGTTCACCACAGGATATCTGAGTAGCCTGTTCGATTTCTTCGCTCATATATTGTAATGTCAGCGTCGTGAGTACTATTTACGCATATCAGCGTCATCTGCAATTCGCAAAATTTCGCGATAAATAAAGGCAGATATTTTCTTTTAAAGGACAGTCCAAGCGTCGATTACATTACTAATATATCCAACAGCTTGAGGTGTTTGATAGATTTGAAGTGGTTTTGATCAAATTTTTTACGTCATTTTTCTTTCTTTTTAGGGCATTTCAAAGCATTATAAGAGCATTTTATTGATCATTTATGGCTATGCTTTAGGTCATCATAATCCACCCTCTCGTAATCATATATTTTATGTCGAATATAAGGTGTTTTTAATTCCATTACCATGATAACTCGCTTGATTTATGTAAATCAAGTGGTGTATTTTTAGTGTTATATTGCAGATTACAACTGTGAGAAAGGTGACGCGGTGTTTTTTAACCCTACTGTATTATTATTGTACAACATCGTGCACAGAACAAATAGATGGTTTAGGTGAGAGTTGGTACCACCCACTTGGGACATAAGTTTGGAACTTTGAGGGCGGCACTGATCTGTCAGTAGGGGTAACTTCACACTCAGTCGTGTCTTTTCAAGTATTCGGTCTTTGCTAGAATTAGTCAAGCTGACGCGCAACAAGATAATTGTCTCTATTTGTTACTGACAGATGTGATATTTATCATCACCATTATGATATTGTTATTATTATTATTATTATTATTATTATTATTATTATTATTATTATTATTATTATTATTATTGTTTTGGTCCAGTGTCGTCACTTGCAGCATTACGACACAGTCTCACCCGAAATAAGCTGGATTCCTCCTGGACACGAAAGTCAGGATTCCTCCCCAAAGTTTCCATCAATCAACTCACAAAATACGAAATTAAGACAACGGAATGCTTGAAAAGGATTATATTGTAACAACTGCATTTTCAGCCAACATAATAATAAAAGCGATTTCCATTTTACTATTGAAACTCATAATGTGAGTTCTTATTAAGCATTCAGGCATAATCGTATTTAGGCGACAAATTACTGTTTAAATCGTCATAGCTTTCGAAGGGAGTGTTCAACTAAGAGATTTACAGTAATCGTAAGCCAATACTATTCTAACCAATATATTTTACCCCAGAAAATTGTCCTCCTTAAAAACTATTCATTTTTTTCCAAAGTCAGTAAAAAACGCGTTTTCCAGCCTTCGAAAGGAAAAATCAATTTTATTTACTTGCTTCTATAGACATTTAATTTCAGACTCTCTTCCTGCGACATTCGTACGTTCATACCCGATGTTCGTGCCGCGGTTCGACCGACCGTTCAACCGATCGATCGATCGATCGCGAATATCAATTTTGGAGAAAATCCTATGAATAGTTTAGGCGTCAGTATTCATCACAGATTGGCAGACAGACGGCCAGACAGATGGAGGGATGTTTTAGAGAGAGAAAACAACACTTTTTCAATTACAGGGGACCCCAAAACGTATTTCAGTTGAAATATCGAAATCGATTTTCCAAAGCATTACATAACATTCTCTATACTACGTATATTAATCTGTACGTTTAGGAAAAAGTAAAAAGGCAGTCTTTCTTTAATTCCCAGTTTTGCTAAAGCGTTAATTCACCAGTCAACCTCGCGCGGTTCACATTCCATTCCACCGCCATTACATTGTTCCCCGTTGTGCGAACAGCGAACCGTGTAGCAGTGTCAGCAGCTTTTCGTGGGGTCGCGAGGCTTCCACGCCCCAAGCACCTCGCGATGGCAAATACGGCGATGCCAATCTGAGCAGAACGAGTGGCGGCGACAGATTTAGAGGCGGCGCGAGGCAGACGTGTGCGTAGGGGGCGTGTGCTGGGGGCGTGGCGTAGCGTAGCGTGGCGGGGAGGGACGAGGGAAATGCGTTACATCAATCATACGAAGCGCTCTCGAGTGAATTTGGAACGCAAACATAACAAAATTCACGTTTGGGACATTCTGAAACTTTGTTGGATGTAATTTTACTAGTAGGCTAGTCTTATTCATTGGAACTTCCAGATTAAGTCCACTGCTCCAGAGCTAATCGCGGTTGTACAATGGTTTGAAGGCTCCGCCGTCGCGCATTGGTGCAAGGAACGCAATGCGATGTGGGGCAGCTACCGTGGCGGGGCACCCGGCCAGGAGTCCTGAGCCCGGCCGGCGCCCGCCCGCCCCGCACCCAGCGTTCGCAGGAACCCGTTCCGCGCGCGCTAATAACTCGTTTCACCTGCCCTGCGCGAGTCGCGCCCGCCGCGCGGCCTGGAGACCAGTGCCCGCCGAGCGCCCAGCGCTGGCTGCCCTGCGCCGCCCGGCCGACGTCTAGTGGTGGGCGGAGGAACGCCTCATCCATCCGCCTCGCCTCACCACACCACAGCAGTGATTAAAAAAACCGCATCAGCTAAAGAAAATGACCATTCTGTGTTTCCTAATCAATCTTGCTCTCAATAATTTTAAAAACAAATATTAGTAGAAATTGGTAAACATTAAGAGGCGATTTTAATGAATGTCTTTTTTTCACTTTAGAACAATGCCGTTTAGTATAGAATCATTTTATATTAAGACAAAACGAAATGACCTCTTTTATTACTTTTTTTTTTTCATTTTTCGTCGATTTCTACTAAATAGTCATTGTTTACCTCTTTTTTTTTGTGATGAATTTTTTGGTGACTTCTTCGATTTTAATGGTACTTGCTTCAAATAATATTTACGAGGAGCAACAAATGTACACCACAGAATTCCTGAGTAGCCTATTTAATTTCTTCGCTCATATTGTAAGTCAGCCGTTGTGAGTACTATGTATTGTGATGCATATTGGCGCCATTTGCAATTCGCGAAATTTTCGCGATAAATAATGCAGAGATTTTCTTTTAAAGAACAGTCAAGCGTCGTTACATCAGTAATACGAGTTCGTATATCAACAGCTTGAGGTGTTCATTTGAAGTGATTTGATCACATGTTTTACGTAATTTTTCTTTGTTTTTGGGCATTTCAAAGCATTATAAGAGCATTGTATTGATCATTTATGGCATGCTTTAGGTCAGCATAATCCATCCTCTTGTAATCATTATTTTATGTAGATTATATGATGTTTCTGATTTCATTACATCATAACTCGTTAGATTTTGTTAATCAAGTGTGTATTTTTAGTGTTATATTGCAGATTATTAATTGTGAGAAAGGTGACGCGTTTTTTTAACCCTACAGTATTATATATTGTACAACATCGTGCACAGAACAAATTGATGTTACCGGTTTAGGTGAGAGTTGGTACCACTCACTTGGGCATGGTTTGGGACTTCGAGGCGGCACAGATCTGTCAGAGGTGTAACTTCACACTCAGTGTCTTTTCAAAGTATTCGGTCTTGCTAGAATTAGACAAGCTGACGCGCAATAAGTAAATTGTCTCTATTTGTTCCTGGCAGATGCGATATTTATCATCACCATTATCATTTTGTTATTATATTATGCATTTATTGTTGTGTGTTGTGTTGTTGTTGTGGTTGATTTTGAAATTCAAAAGATCCTAACTAGAAGTATAAACGACATAATTCGCGCATACACGGGCACGGACTCGCCACAAGACGCCGCTAGGCGGTCCAGTAAGCACAACTGGAAAAAACTGAATTTCGCTGTTGTGTAATTCAATAGCTGTATTTCTGTGCGCACTTTATTAAGTATGAATTGATCATGAAGAGCATATAATAGAACAATACGAAGAAGTTAATAAGTAAATAGGTAGTTATCACAATATCACTTCACACAATCGCACACTGGACAGTTCTAACTCAATTCTGAAATGGCCGATTACGTCATGTTGGTATCTGTAAGTGAAACTATTCTGCCGCTCAAGGTATTAGAGTCAAACAAAGCTACTTGAAAACTTACGAAACTATGCTCAAACGTTTTCATGCAGAAGTCGTACAATCTGGACGGCACGTTTTATATAGCCTCCTCTTATTATAGCCTCCTCGTTTTATATATTCCTCCTCTGACGAGTTCG
>BOPP01000147.1:1612669-1625169 GCA_017312745.1 Gryllus bimaculatus
ATGTCCTCATGCCGAACAGTATCTGGACTGTGTATATTATTGGTCGGGGATATGTTGACATCGACACACGTGTTTTCTTTTTTCTAATAGGTCACTAGCCTACATCCCCGAGCGGAAAAAAATAGGGAGAGGGAAAAGAGACAGAGAAGGAAGAAGAGAGAAAGAGAAGAGAGAGGGGAAGGAAAGAGGACAAGTAGAGGGGAAATGAGAGACGGGAGGGAGGAAAAGACGAGGAGAGAGGGGGTGAATGTCTGCTCGACATACCTCAGGCGTCGAAATACGTAGAAATGTACGCAGATTTCGAAGCATCAAATCATCCGATACTTCGAGACCTGTGCGAAGCCCCGTGGTGTGTTTGTTTTTTATTAGAAGTTGAACTAATTAAGTGACCGTGCTTCTGCATTAGCGCCTATCGCTTTCGCAGATGGCGCTCTAGGTCGACTTTCTACCAACTTCATCAAAAGTGCATCCATATTCTTGGAGATTTCTTTGATTCGAAAGTATTAAGTGATATACGAATCTGTTACAAATGTTTTGGTGTTTCGCTGTTCGGTACATTGATTGTTGTGACAAAATGTAACTTACACCGCTGCCATAAGGCACCTCCGACTTCGTTGTAGAAAAAGTTGCAATTCGGACGAAGACGTGCGCGCTTGCTACGCCAGAGCAGTACATTGAAGTGGCTATTCTCTTCACGGCACTTCACACGCGCTCATTAAATTCGGAAGATTCGCTTGAAATTCTAATTAAAGTCTTAAAATATTGATATATAATCCATGATCTACTAATGGTTAAAGTTGGAATTTATTTATTTTTACTTATTTATCGCGCTTTGTAGAGTTTGAAAAATCATATGTTCCAACAACATTCATAATACTTTTTAGTATTTGTAATAAATACAGAGTGTGCGTTATAGAAAAATCTGATTTAACTGACATACTCGTTGTATTCTAAAAAATTGGAATGACCAGTATGATTGGGTTTACTAAATAAGAATATATTAATGTCAAATTATGATTACGGTTTGACTTTGAATGGATGAAGCTGTGTAAATTCTAGAGTTTACGTATTTAATAATATAAATTTCATTCCTTGTGAAATGTCAAGTTTCCAGATTGTTCAATGAAAACTCATATAACCGTAAATTAATAAAAAATATAAGCACAAGGATTGCATATAAACTAGTTATTGCTTATGTCCAATGTATTAAAAAATATATCACATATTGGTGAAGAAAATCCCTTTTAATTCATTTCCATTGGCTTTCTGATGCTCCAGATGAATGCCATGCACTTATCAAGAGGAGACTTTAAACGTATTTCTCCTTTATCAAAATCCTCAAGAGTCCAGATGCTTCCAATGGATCTCTTACACATCCTTCTCTTTCAAGTAGTCACTTCAAGGAGTAGGCACACGCCTGTACCGTCTTTACAGTATTCTCTTCTTCAAATCATCATTATTATCCCTATTTTCCACCTCTCTTAGGTCTTCGCACATGTCTTTTGCCTGTGGGTAGATGGAGAAGCTACAAATGGGAGATCTATGGTCCACTCTTCTATGTTGTCTCCAAGAATCTTTATAATTTTTCTTTTCTTCATTTGTGTTATTAATCCGGATTTTTTCGCGACATCTTCGTTCTTATGGGATCATATTTGGTTGCGAGATTTTACGGAATTTCATTTCACTGCTTGGATTTTACTTTTATCCCTCGCAAGTTATTTGAATGCGCATTAATTATCGGGACGAACGCCGCTTGCATGCGTGTTTTGGCGCTGTCGCCTGCCGATCCGGCCGCCGCTTTCTCCTCGCGGCCCCTCCTCCGCCTTCGCTCCTCCTCCTCCTCCGCTGTTTTTCTCGCAGTTCTCTTCTCGCCGGACTGTTACGAGACAAGTTGAAACGGGTTGTTGCGGATGGGAGCGCGCGTTGAGTTTCTCATGGGATATGCCGGCGCGGCGGGGCTGGATTCTCGAGTGGGCGAGTCAAGGTCTCTCTGGACGGCGATTCATTTCTGCGAC
The DNA here is from genome assembly GCA_017312745.1 of Gryllus bimaculatus. Classification (NCBI taxonomy): domain Eukaryota; kingdom Metazoa; phylum Arthropoda; class Insecta; order Orthoptera; family Gryllidae; genus Gryllus; species Gryllus bimaculatus. The sequence goes on from BOPP01000147.1 coordinate 1,614,685, forward strand.
GCCTCGCCCCGAATGTGGAGAGGACCCGAAAACCAAATTCTTCGCATTAAGGAGAAAACTGATCGCTGCTCGTAAATGGATCCAACCCAGTTGTGGCCGGGAGGCGTCGATCAGGCATCAACTAATGTCTCTGCAGCCCTCTACTGGGAGGTCCTACAGTCGGACCCACGGGTGACACGACGTCACTTCTGTCTAGGAGAGATTCTAGCGGCCGGCAGCTGCTGCATATGGTAGTTTTCCATGGGTTCTCCATTCAATACCAACGTGGAGCAGGTACCTAACAAACGGGCAAGAACCATGCGTAGATTTCTTCCCATTCCTTGCTCATCTACCTTTTATACACACACACATTACATGAATATGACAACTACCACACACTGGAGATGGTCGGCGCTTAAGTTGTCCGACTGTCCGCGGCGTGGGTCGGTGGTCCTACCGGGTGTTCGTGCCGGATCTCGCCTACAGCGGGAAGACCAGCAGCCACTCCCTAGGAACATGCTACTACTCTTACGAGACAATGCCTTTAGTAGTGCCGCCCCAATCACAACAATCAATCAATCGAATGAGCGAGGTCGTGTCTCTCTTGGAAAAGCCCATTCATATTCCGTGCACCCAAATGAGGGAGGACCGAAAATGAAATCCTCCCTTAAGGCAGAAAATGTTCGGCAGCGTAAATGGTCGAAACACAGTGGTGGTACTACCTTAGATATATATGCACGTTTTCTTGAGCCGGGAATACTAGCTCCCACTCTTTTACCAACTTAGTTTGTGAATAAATTATAACACGAGCGTGTAGAAAATCTGATAACCAGAAATGTTCGCTCCTGTTATAGTAGAAAAAATTTTCAACGAAAAAAGAAACTGCAAATTTGATATAGAATTCCTTTTCAGAAGTAAACCAAACTTCCTCCTCGTCTCGCAAGTAGCGAAGCGATGGCTCAAGAAATCGTGCCGGAGTAATATTGTCATTCGAAAGAGATTTATGATGCGCTGTGGGAGTGCAGACTTCAGAAGAGGCGTAGAAAGAAAGAAAACTTCTTGGAAGAAGCGAGTTCATTTATTCTGCTGTAAGAAAAGCGCATTTTATGTTGGTCTGAGGTATGTGGAACTCTAATGAAGCAAATGAATCAACCGCAAGACATACTAGGAGGCACAATCAAATATAATTTACATTTTATTACTATATAACTCTTAAAAGTTATATTTACAAGGTTTGTTATATGCTCACGTCAACTTTCTTTTTCTGTTTTAATCCTGCATTTTAGAGTCGTAGAAAGTAAAACGTTTCAAAACGCATTAAATCTTTTTTGATGCGCAATGTCGGCAAGATTGCGTATTTTAATAATGTTCTCGTTAGATCGTATTTATATTGTCTTGGAATGTTGTTTTGGATTTACTGTCAACGCATTATAAAAGGGTAAAAAGGGGGATGGTGGTAGGTCATGTTTTGGTTGCAGTGAAAGGGTTTTGAATTATCAATGATTGTACACTTTTGAATGCGGAGAACTACGTGTGTTACACCAAACCTGAACTACGGGACGGGACTGGTCGCACTGCTCGGCAAGGTGACGTGCTGACCTAAGAGCGCTAGATTGTCATGAAATGAAAAATGACGATTGATATGACTTTCAGGTATTTTTGGGGTTTTAGCGCAAATCGAGCGTGAAAAACTGTTATATTCAAGTAATTTCTTAAGATTTTGATTTCACTTGACGAAATCGATTACCACAATATTTCATTAATTCAATAACTATAATTATAGCTCAGTTTATTAGTAGATTGGTTGCACTGAAATGTACCTTACTAAACAGGTTTTTTCTATATAATTGTCACACCTTGTCACCTTTTTCAATGAGTTTACGCTCGGCATTGTGGTTCCGCTGACCTAAAATACCAAGTTGGGACCTTGTCACACAGTATTTAATAAATAATATATTCAAAAATTGTCCGTCGGTGAATGACAATTCTTTGAACAAATATAATTTATTTTAATCTTCCTAAATTTCACTAAACCATCGGTGTCAGCAAATTGCAATCTCTGTGCTCGTAGCGGCAGAAAAATGCGGGCTCCAAGAATTAAGTAGAGAATTTTATATTAAATGTTAGGGATAAATCTTTGCTTCTCTCGTCATGTATGCGTTATGCTACTCAGGTGTAGTTTTCTTGACGTTTTAGTCAGATACTGAGATGGTGTTGGAAAGAGGAAAAAGCAAGTTTCAAAGAGAAGGTTCCGTTGACATTTAATTAACATGAGTAGGTGTTTGAATTTCAGGAATGTGAGAGTTTACCGAACCTGTTGACAAAAATTCGTGAACACGCTTGTTTTGTGTATACTGTGTATTTTTCGCGTATTTAATGGATAAAACATCCATAGTTTCTGTTAGAAATATTGCTCAACAACTCTGTGGTCACCCTTAAAATATGGATGTTGATGGTAATGCATCATTACTAAAATAAAAAAGTTGCTAAAGGACTAATTAAGCGTAATAGTATTCATTTTATTACAGCAATCCATGTTAGGTTTCCTAGCGAAGGAAATGGTTTTGAAAGAATAAATGCAAGCGATCTGCGAACTTGAGTTGGATTTTAAGTGGCACACCCTCACTTCAGATCGAAATATTCATTTATCGAATATCGAGGTAGTCATAGCTTTTAAGTAATATTATTCGTTTATTCATTTCCTGCCCAACCTGCGTGTGTCCCGACTTTCTCAAGTGTCTCGGAAAGGACGGATCCGATGAATTATGCACTGAAACTTGAAATATATCAGAATACGAGAATCAGAAAAAAGATTTTGATTGATACCAGGATTATCTATCACATTCAGTTGCGTTGGCTAGTAAATGTTGCTAACACCCACACGTATGACTCGTATTTTAAAATGTGCATTGGTTGCCTGTCTTGCAAGAGTTGTCGGAAGGTCATTGGGGGGTGAATAAAGAATAAAAGTAAGCAATAACTCTTTGCTTGGAGTTTCGGAGAAAACTTCTCAATTTCGTATTAGCACTGCTCCGTCTGTGAGCTTCTAACTGACGAGCAAATGCCCAGAATGGTTATGAATCAAGTTAAGCGTTTACTGTTTAAATGAGCGGCTTGTTCCAAAATTTCGGAATGATCTCGGTTTGCAGACTCACGTTCGAAAGCAAGATGAAATGACCGTTTTTCCCGTGTGCTCACATGCAGATGCAGAGGACTAAAAAAAAATACAAGAGAGGCGAGATAACTGTACTATCCTTTTGTTGACACGAGCAAATGCGCGCGAGACATAACGAATGTTTTGTTTATACGAATCGAGCTTTATTCAGTGTCGCGGAGTAGACTCACTTTGGTCAGGAAGCAAATGCTTCGGAATCAAGTGCTCATTTTTAATTGTATGACCCATTGCACCAAGTAGTAGCCGTCAATGCCCCTGAAATAAGAAAGCCAAGTTACAAAAGTGCAAGACTAGCTCGTGCGATTGCTTCACGGTTTTCGAGGATTTCCATTAGTTGAGTCTGCTGAAGACTGCCGAGGAGCTGTTCCCTTCGCTCGTGAGCTGCTAAGGAGTGAAGCTGCTGGATGTTCTCGTTGAGAATCTCAACGGGAACGATCCAGAACCGTGCAGATTGTTCAGACGGTCCCCCGACTGAGGTGGCTCAGGGAAACAAACGACTGGACATGCAGAGCCACTGATTGGAGATCCTACGGCGGCAATATTTCGACACTGGCTAGGTAGCTGTGTTGCATTTTCCGTTGTCTGGAAGGAGAATTCTAGCGCGTCGACTGGTTTGTCAATAGTTTCCGTATTTTTTTTCAAAGAACACCAAGGCGATGGCCGGAGCAGTATCCTAACAAAGGACGCAATCTTTCCTTCATCTTCCATGTACTATCTCACCACTTACAAACATCACTAACATACATACTCGAGTCCAGATACGGGGGCTTGAGCTTGTCCCTGCTGGGGCGGTGTGCCGCTGGCGAAGATACCTGGTGAGGGGAATCGTAAGCTGTGTGCCACCCGGCTCTCGCCATTCAGAGGAGAAGAACACTCCATTGCCCGTGATATAAAGTTACGCTACACACTAACGGGACTAATGATCATTCACTGTGAGATGTCCTACTACCGGGAGGGTGGAGGCTGGACGTGCGGATGATGCAGCCCACTGCCCAACTCTGCGGCGCGCTTAATTCATTAGCGATTCTTTCGTGTCAACTACCCAAGCCACTAGTTCTAACAGTGCAGTGATCTTCCGCGGCTAGATGGTGAGATCTGGCGCCGACTACCGTCTGCTAGCGGGTTTGCCCCAACCAGTATCTCATCAGCTAGGCATGCGCCCAACCGTCGAAGCTCTAAGCCCCAAGTCTCTGCCGGCATGTGTGTAGTTGCATTTGTCTGTAGGAGGAGATAGAACCAAGAAGGGAAGGAAAGATAACGCAGGCCCGTGGCCCGTGTTTGTGTAGGTACTGTCACGACATTCGCCTGTTAGTGATGTGAAAACGCGGAAAATTACCGTTCACAGCAGCCGGCCACTAGAATTCTCCTTCAGACAGCATCGGAATTCTCCTAGCCATATAGCTAGGCTCTATAATCCTGTCGCCGTCGGGAATGTAACCTGGGGTTGCCGCTGAGCCGCCTCTCCCGTCCGTGGCGTGCGTGGGTGGGGGAGTGGGCGGAGGCGCGCCCTGCCCCTGTGACTCACGCTTTCACCCCCCCCCGCTTCGCATCGCCAGGCCCTTTGGCCCCGCCCCCCGGCGCCGGGCGAGCGCGGTAATTATTGGGCGCTTTCCTCCGCCGCCTGTCGCCTGCGGGCCGCCCCCGCCCGCCACACCCGTCTTCGAATCGGAGGCGACTGCGATGGGCGGAGCTGCGTTTCGGAAGAGATTCAAGGCGCACGCATGCTTCAACGGAGTCGTGAATTGTAGAGGACTGGAAAAGTCCTTGCACTGTCCGTAGGTTTGTAATGGAAAACTCTTGGGGGAATTAACATAAAGAACGATTAAAAGGCCTATAGCGAAAACTGCCAATTTAATATGCAGGCAAGAATTTAATAATAGCAGAAGTTCATCTCATTGAACAATCAAACTATAAACCACACAGATTTATTGCCAGAACTCCCTACAAAAGGCAAATATTCATTGACAATTAACAAACCTACCGGACAAGTGCAGGAAGTTTCCAGTCACTACAAAATTCCACGTCTCCGTTGAAGCATGCGTGCGCCTTGAAACTCTTCCCGAACGCAGCTCCGCCCATCGCAGTCGCCTCCGATTCGAAGACGGGGTGTGGGCGCGGGGGCCGGCCCCGCAGGCGACAGGCGGCGGAGGAAAACGCGCCCAATAATTACCGCCGCTCGCCCCGGCGCCGGCGGGGCAGGGGCCAAAGGGCCTGGCGAAGCGAAGCGCGCGGGGGGTGGGGTGAAAGCGTGAGTCACAGGGGCAGTGGCGCGCCTCCGAACCACTCCCCCCACCCACGCACGCCACGGACCGGGAGAGGCTGCTCAGGGCACACTCAGGGTTACATTCACGACGGCGACAGGATTATAGAGACTAGCTATATGACTAGGACGAATTTCGATGCTGTCTGAAGGAGAATTCTAGTGGCCGGCTGCTGTGAACGGTAATTTTCCGCGGTTTCACCGATCACTAACAGGCGAATGTCGGAGCAGTACCCTAACAAACGGGCCACGGGCCCTGCGTTATCTTTCCTTCCCCTTCCTTGTTCTATCCTCACTCCTTACACTAAAATGCACACTACCACACATGCCGGCAGATCACTTGGGGGCTTAGAGCTTCGACAGGTTGGGGCATGCCTAGCTGATGGAAGATACCTGGTTGGGGCAAACCCCGCTAGCCGACGGTAGGTCGGCGCCAGATCTCACCATCTAGCCGCGGAAGATCACTGCCACTTACGAACTAGTGGCCTTGGTAGTTGACACGCCCAGAATCGCTAATGAATTCAGCGCGCCGCAGGGGTGGGCAGTGGGCGGCTACATCATCCCGCCACGTCCAGCCCTCCACCCTCCCGGGTACGTAGGACATCTCCACAAGTGATATGGTCATTAGTCCCGTTAGGTGTAGAGTACGTTTTATCACGGGCAATGGGAGTGTTCTTCTCCCTCTGAATGGCGAGAGCCGGTGGCACACAGCTTACGATTCCCCTCACCAGGTATCTTCGCCAGCGGCACACCGCCCCAGCAGGGACAAGCTCGAAGCCCCCGACTGGTATCTCGGAGTATGTATGTGTATGTTTGTAAGTGGTGAGAGTAGTACAAGGAAGATGAAGGAAAGATTGCGCGCGTTCCGTGGCAGTTTGTTAGGATACTGCTCCGGCATACGCCTGGTGTTCTTTGAAAAAAAAAAAATACGGAAAACTATTGACCAAACCAGTCGACCGCTAGAATTCTCCTCCAGACAACGGAAAAATGCAACACAGCTACCTAGCCAGTGTCGAAAATCTTGCCGCCGTCGGGATCTTCCAATCAGTGGCTCTGTAGTCACAGTCGTTTGTTTCCCTGAGCCACCTCAGTCGGTGGACGTCTGAACAATCTGCACGGTTCTGGATCGTTCCCTTGAGATTCTCACGAGAACATCAGCAGCTTCACTCCTTAAGCAGCTCACGAGCGAAGGGCACAGCTCCTCGGCAGTCTTCAGCAGACTCAACTAATGGAAATCCTCGAAAACCGTGAAGCAATCGCAACGAGCTAGTCTTGCACTTTTGTAACTTGGCTTTTCTTATTTCAGGGGACATTGTACGGCTACTACTTGGTGCAATGGGTCATACAATTAAAAATGAGCACTTGATCCGAAGCATTTGCTCCTGAGCAAAGTGAGTCTACTCCGCGACACTGAATAAAAGCTCCATTTCGTATAAACAAAACATTCGTATGTCTCGCGCGCATTTGCTCGTTGTCAACAAAAAGGATAGTACAGTTATCTCGCCTCATCTTGTATTTTTTTTAGTCCTCTGCATCTGCATGTGAGCACACGGGAAAAACGGTCATTTCAATCATGCTTTTCGAACGTGAGTCTGCAAACCGAGATCATTCCGAATTTTTGGAACAAGCACTCAATTTAAACAGTAAACGCTTAACTTGATTCATACCAATTCTGGGCATTTGCTCGTCAGTTGAGAGCTCACAGACGGAGCAAGTGCTAATACGAAATTGAGAAGTTTCTCCGAAACTCCAAGCAAAGAGTTATTGCTTACTTTTATTCTTTATTCACCACCCAATGACCCTTCCGACAACTCTTGCAAGACAGGCAACCAATGCAATTTTAAAATACGAAGTCAATACGTGGGGTGTTAGCAACATTTACTGCCAACACAACTGAATGTGATAGATAATCCCTGGGTATCAAATCAAAATCTCTTTTCTGATTCTTCAAATTCCTGAGATATTTCAAGTTTCAGCTGCATAATTCAACGGATCCGTCCTTTCCGAGACACTTGAGAAGTCGGGACACACGCAGGTTGGCCAGGAAATGAAATAAACCGAATAATATTACTTATAAGCTATGAATACCTCGATATTCGATAAATCAATATTTCGATCTGAAGTGAGGGTGTGCCACTTTAAATCCAACTCAAGTTCGGCAGATCGCCTTGCATTATTCTTTCAAAAATCAGTTTCCTTCGCGTAGGAAACGCTAACATGAATTGCTGTAATAAAATGAATACTATTACACGCTTAATTAGTCCTTTAGCAACTTTATTTTTTAGTAATGATGCAATTACCATCACATCCATATTTTAAGGGTGACACAAGAAGTTGTTGAAGCAATATTTCTAACAGAAAATATGGATGTTTTATCCATTCAATACGCGAAAAATACCACAGTATACACAAAACAAGCGTGTTCATGAATTTATTGTCAACAGGTTCGGTAAACTCTCACATTCCTGAATTCAAAACAACCTACTCATGTTAGATTGATGTCAACGGAACCTTCTCGACAACTTGCTTTTTCCTCCTTTCCAACACCCATCTCAGTATCTGACTAAAACGTCAAGAAAACTTACACCTGAGTAGGCATAACTGCATACATGACGAGAGAAAGCAAAGATTTATCCCCTAACATTTAATATAAAATTCTCTACTTAATTCTTGGAGCCGCACTTTTCTGCCGCTACGAGCACAGAGATTGCAATTTGCTGATACTCCGATGGTTTAGTGAAATTTAGGAAGATTAGAAATAAATTATATTTGTTCAAAGAATTGTCATTCCGACCGGACAATTTTTTGAATATATTTATTTATTAAATACTGTGTGACAAGGTCCCAACTTGGTATTCTTTAGGTCAGCGGAACCAAAATGCGAGCGTAAACTCATTGAAAAAGGTGACAAGGTGGTGACAATTATATTAGAAAGAAACCTGTTTAGTAAAGGTACATTTCAGTGCAACCAATCTACTAATAAAATGTAGCTATAATTATAGTTATTGTATAATGAAATATTGTGGTAATCGATTTCGTCCAGTGAAATCAAAATCTTAAGAAATTACTTCAACTAACAGTTTTTTCACGCTCGATTTGCGCTCAAACACCCAAAAATACCCTGAAATGTCATATCAATCGTCATATTTTCATTTCATGACAATCTAGCGCTCTTAGGTCAGCACGTCACCTTTCGCCCGAGCAGTGCGACGGTCCCGTCCCGTGAGTTCAGGTTTGGTGTAACACACGTAGTTCTCACTATTCCAAAAGTGTACAATCATTGATAAATTCAAAACCCTTTCACTGCCAACCAAAACATCACCCTACCACCATCCCCCTTTCCACACTTTTATATGCGTTGACAGTAAACCCAAAACAACATTCCAAAGACAATCTAAATACGATCTACGAGAACATTATTAAAATACGCAATCTTGCCGACATTGCGCATCCAAAAAGATTTAATGCGTTTTGAAAAATTTTACTTTCTACGACTCTAAAATGCAGGATTAAAACAGAAAAGAAAAGTTGACGTGAGCACATAACAAACGCTTGTAAATATAACTTTCAAGAGTATAACTAGTAATAAAATGTAAATTATATTTGATTGTGCCTCCTAGTATGTCTTGCGGTTGGATTCATTTGCTTTCATTAGAGTTCCCACATACCTCAGACCAACATAAAAAGCGCTTTTCTTACAGCAGAATAAATGAACTCGCTTCTTCCAAGAAGTTTTCTTTCCTTTCTACGCCTCTTCTGAAGTCTGCACCTCCCACAGCGCATCACAATCTCTTTCGAATGACATATTATCCGGGCACGATTTCTTGAGCCATCGCTTCGCTACTTGCGAGACGAGGAGGAAGTTTGGTTATTCTGCTAAAAGGAATTCTATATCTAATTTCCAGTTCGTTTTTCGTTGAAAAATATTTTCTACTATACGGGAGCGAACATTTCTGGTTATCAGATTTTTTCTACGACGCTCGCTGTTATAATTTATTCTTAATTCAACTAACGTTGGTAAAGAAGTGGGAGCAGGTATTCCCGGGCTCAAGAAAACGTACACATATAATATCTAAAGGTAATACCCCACCACTGGTGTTCGACCCATTTACGCTGCCGAACATTTTGCTCCTTAAGGGGAGGATTTCATTTTCGGGTCCTCCCTCATTTGGGTGCACGGAATATGAATGGGCGTTTCCCAGAGAGACCACGACCTCGCTCATTCGATTGATTGATTGATTGATTGTGATTTGGGGTGCGGCAACTACTAAAGGCCATTTGTCTCGTAAGAGTAGTGCATGTGCTCGTAAGAGGTGGCCGTGGTCCTCCCGCGCTGTATGGCGAAATCCGGCACCGAACAACCGTAGGCACCGCCCCAGTCGGGACAACCTCTAAGCGGCCGACAGCTCTCCCTGAATGTGTGGTAGTGTAGTTCATGTTAGTGTGTGCGTGTGTGTGTGTGTGTGTAAAGGGTAGGATAGGGCAAGGAATGGGAAGGAATGATCGGGCATGGTCCTTGGTCCGTTTGTTAGGGTACTGCCCGGCATTCGCCTGGTTTTAATCGAAGAAACCACTGAAAACTACCGATCACAGCAGCCGGCGGCTAGAATTCTCTTCCAGACAGCAACCTGACATTCGACCTAGCTGACAAGCCAGTGTCGAAAATCCTGTCACCGTCGGGACTTGAACCTAGGACCTCCCAGTCAGAGGGGCTGCAGAGACATTAGTTGATGCCCTGATCGACGCCTCCCGGCCACAACTGGGGTTCGATCCATTTACGCAGCCGATCATTTTCCTCCTTAAGCCGAAGATTTGGTTTTCCGGGTCCTCTCCCATTCGGGGAGAGACGCGCGCAGAATATGAATCGCCGTCCCCAGAGAGACCTTGACCTCGCCCACTCGAGAATCCAGCCCCGCCGCGACGGCATATCACTCCACTGAGAACACTCAACCGCCGCTCCCATCCGCAACAACCCGTTTTCCAACTTGTCTCGAACAGTCCGCGCGGAAGAGAACTGCGAGAAAACAGCGGAGGAGGAGGAGGAGCGAAGCGGAGGAGGGGCGCGAGGAGA
>BOPP01000147.1:1630169-1644436 GCA_017312745.1 Gryllus bimaculatus
TCTGTAACACAATTTCAGACTTCGTCGGCCGTAGTGCGTACAAATGCAGTTGAAACGATGCCTCTCTCATGCGATTCTCTTAAATGGCTCAATAAGTCGCCTGGAACAGTCATCAATCTCCCCACTCGAAATACATTATAGGATGTTGCAATCGCGCAACCAGAAAGCCGATGCATGGAATCTCAATCGAAGGGAAAGGAGCACATGGGCCGAGAAGGCTGGGTAGTGACCTAAACCTTGGCGGCGGGAAGACGAAGAGCGGGGCGCGGAAGGGGGCCGGGCGGGCGACACGCCCCCTGCGCTGCCCGCTCGCGACTTTCTCCGCCGGCCGAGAGCCCGGCGCACGCGCTTATCGCCTCCCGAACAGAACAGCACAGCACGGCACAGACCGCACAGCACGGCACAGACCGCACAGCACAGAACAGAACAGAACTCTCAGCACAGCACAGCACAGCACAGCACAGCACAGAACAGAACACAACTCTCAGCACAGCACAGCACAGCCCAGCACGGCACGGCACGGCACGGCACGGCACGGCACGGCACGGCAAAGCGCTGTCGCAGCGGGGCGACCCCCTCCTCTCCAAAAGGGAGAATTGGAGGTATCGGAGAGAATTTCCATCGAAGGAATTTAGTGGCTTCTCTGGGCGACGGCCGGAGCAGTACCCTAACAAACGCGACACGGTTGGCGCGATATTGTTCCCACCTCTTCCTGGTCCTATCCTCACCCCTTAAACACACTTAAATTGACATGCACTACACAGCCACACATGTCGGGAGTTTAGAGCTCTTCCCGGCTGAGGCTATGCCTCGCTAATGGGAGATGCCTGGATGGGGTAGCCCACTAGCCAACGGTAGGCCGGCGCTAGATCTCGTCGTACAGCGAGGGAAAGACCACCTCTCGAGCAAAAATGTACTACACTTACGGGACTGAGGACACCAGTAGTTGACGCGCCTGGAATCACTATATGTTATTTAAGGTCGCATCAACTACTAGAACATTAGCGACCACTATTGTGTGTAACGGTACGGTAACTATGGATGACACGATAAATGTGAAAGGGCTAAACCAATACAACCATGCCCGAGGCGGGACTCGAATCCACGATCCTTCGGTCGGAGATCGCACTGGCACTACTGCCTTAGCGATCTCGGCCATCCGGACCGGCATTAGAATTGTTGTCGTCGTCATAGGCAATTAACCCCTAAGATAAACTGGATATTTTTTTAAAATGAATTTAGACGCTGCGATTGGAAGAGGAATGTACTTGTTCGTTAGTTTTTTGTTTAAAAAGAGGATGGATTAAGTCCCAAAGACTTGATCCGATGACCCTTCACATCAGAGAGGATCCCACGGGAGTCGACCTGGGACCACTGGCTATGGGCCGCGCCGCTACGCGCCTTCGTCCTTGACCGCTCCTGGCCGCTGACCGGTCCGGAAATGCGCTGCCAGGCACGCACGCACGCGCGCGCGGCGAACGCTGGTCGGGGTGGGGGCGGGGGAGAGAGAGCCAAGGTCACGGCGAGGCGCGCGCGCGCGAGCAAGAGCCGCTGCCGGAACACTTTCCTTCCGCTCGCGTGGGCGGGACGGGGCGGGAATTAATCACTTTCATTATTTCATCATAAGAAAAGAAGTCTACTTTAAAAAATAACGCCAGATTAAATATCATAAGTAAATTAAATATCATATGTAAATTATTATATTCTTAACTTACGATTTACGAGTAACTGCATTGGAATGCTGCTAAGAGGCACTAATAACATTAGTGCTGTTTATTTTAATTTGTTCTCGCACAAGATAGATTTCTGTGATGCACGAGCTGCGTGATCATCGATCTCCCCTCGTCCGAGTGACACCTCATCAAGCAGCGATCTCCGTGGCCGGCGCTCCGAATGACAACGGCTCCGCGTGGCCGCTGCGGCCAGATGGACGGGGGGACGCCCCGACGCAAGGCCGGCCGGCCGCCACGCGGGCGCTTTCCCTCGCCCCTCCCTGCACCCGGCTTCAACGCACGGAGGCCCCAGCGCTTACACAACGGCGCTCAATCCCGAGCCGGAGACTTCTCGTTTCCCCCGAGGGCGGACTTGCATCAAAAGAAGAGGGCTCTTGGAGGACCGAAATTACTTTTATTTTTTATTGATATGTTAGGGCTTGTTATTGCCTTTAATACGGAGTTCGATATACGCTGCATAACTTACCTGGAAATATGAAAATAGTTGAATCATGTTACATGTTTCCTAACGGAGGGAATTAGACGAGGGAATTATGGGAGGGAAATATAAGACAAACCGCGTCGAGATAATATCTAGTAAATTTGAAGTAAGTAAATCGGAATAAATGAAATTAAGTGAAAAATAAAATCATGCATGTACCACGGGCGTTCACTGGTTCTAATGACTCTTGTAACGGCCGTGGTGCATAAATTACTATTTGTTTTATTTATTTTACCTTAAAAACAGTTAAAAACTGTGTGAGACGTGCTGAGGGAAGAAGTGTATTCTGTGCACGTTTTCTTAATCTGGAATTTCTACCATAAAACATATACAAGGTGAATTCTGAATACGGAAAGAAATGAGGGTTTTTTGGGAAGAATTGTTAACAAAATATTCGCTTCGATGTAATAAAATATATTTTCAAAGGTAAATCAGCAATATATGTAGGTACTTATCCCTCATCATGTTCGTCGTGAAGGAATATACTTCTGTCGTAAAAACATTGAGAACGATAATTTGAACTGAACTCGAGAAGACGTGCACAGATAATGAAGTTACGTTTATGTCCAGAAGCAAAACAAGGAAGCCATCTCAGCATTTTCTCAAGAGATCAGGGAAACTGGACTAAAAATCTTATCAAGATGGGGCCATGGGCCCAAAAGCTTTAATATATTAAAACAACTCGCTGCTAATGTACCAACGACAGACATTTAAGAAAAATATCCCGCATACTTAAGATGTTATGATGCATAATCTCTGATGAACTTTAAATCTTCAAAACATGCTACAAGATTTAATTCACACAGTTCCTATGACTATTTGTTTGTTGTTGTTTTTTACTTTATTCTAAATATAATTTTAATAACAATCCAAATAGATAGGGTAGTGAGAGTTGTAATGCAATAAAACTGATTCATCAGTTTCCATGTTCCCGTTTATAAAGGTTTAGAAACTGCTCTTCAATCTGCACATACAAGTCGCCTTTGCTTATTTTATAATAACTTACATGTGTTATACGTCAGGAGCGGATCCAGAGACAAATTTTGGGAAGGGAAAATTCTAAATTTATTTGAGTCATATTACAGATTTTCTAAAATGTTGCAGGATACACTCGGCTTATGCTGCGATATGATTTTATTCCTTTTGATGATTATCCGAAAATATTGCTTGAAAGTTTAGTGACAAGTTAAAATTAATAGTTGGTACTACGGAAAACATTTAAGGGGCAGGAAATTTCCCTCCCCGTGGTTCCGCGCCTGGTTACTTATTGATTCATGTCATATAATATGGATGTAAACTAGACATAATGAGGAACTGGGCGAACGCAATGACATGTTTGCCGCCCGAATGAATGGCAACATCGTCTCCCCCTCTCCCCAAAGTCCCTTTTACTCCTATTGAAATGTAGTGGTGCTTCGAGATCACTAGTTGGAATTAGAGAGGATCATTGATATCCAATCGTGAGCTTTGTAATGTCTTAAATTTTTAGTATTGGAGCTCCCAATTGGTGTCTCCCCCCCCCCGTCTCCGTCCATTGAAGAGCCACTATTTTTAAATCCAAGTTACGAAATTGTAATCGGACTAACCGTGGTGGAAGTAACGAAACGCCTGCTGTCGATAGATCGATTGGAAGTCCACAATAGGAATTTATTAATAAATGACGGTATATGAGCGTTCGTTTTATTACTTTAAAAAAATGATTAATATTTAGGGTTAATACTCGAATTTGTTAACAAGAGCGAGATATAACATCTCTAGCGCCCACCCTCTTTCATTGCAAGAAAAAATCACATTTGGATGAGCATAAAGTCCAAATGATTTTGTAAACGAAAACTCCTTGATGATCTTTCACACTCCTACGTACCCTAAACGTTTGTAACTTTATAAGACATGTTGTATAGGTAGGGATCTACAAAAACGAATTATCGAATAAAAATAGAATTAAAATAAAAAAATGAACAGAAATAAAGCAATGTAGCATCAGAGATCAGAGAACGAAACTTCAAAAGAACGACTGTTCTCGCAATTGAAGAAACCACACTAGAGATACAATGTGGCAACAATGGCACGACACCTGGAAGAGAACATTGAAGTCAACACCCAGCGTAGAAGAAACATTCTTATTGCCTTGATTCAGTTCACAGGAATTACATTGTTTGGCCAACCATGCATTGTTGCCAACAAGCACCATAAAACGTCGCACCTAGGTAAGGAAATATAAGCTGTAGCGCCCTGATTAAACAATTTTATACCGTCAATAATTACTTAATTCTATGCAATAATAGACAATAAAACGCGTAAAAACCTATTCAAATGTACAAAAAAATTTTTTGTAGTCACATTTACAAAACATATTTTCGCGACACCAGAATATAATTTACTGTTTGCGTGCAGGAGAAAACATTCTGCTGAACAAAATTATGCAAAATCGATTTCCATTATTGGCTTAAATTATTGAGCGAATTTACAAGTATGAATAATATCTCTCAATATAATGCAGTTTACAATGTTGATAATTTATTTTTAGATCTGGTTGTCTAATGAAACTCTCAAGTTTTAAGAGACTCATAAGCCTAGTGTCTCCAAATTATTAGTTCCAAAACCCATATATGTAACTATTCTCCTTAAGGTATCGACAAACCGCAATTATTGCGTAATTTGATCCCCAAGCATAGAAGCCGTTCACATATTTTGATTTTTACATTTAAATTAATTTAAAACGTATTAAATTCATGATTATTTGGGTTTGAAGATAACTGTGAGTAAAACATCTACTGACACATCGATTTATCAGATGTTCCTCGAACCTAGGAATCATACGTATAAAAGTCAAGATTATATCAAACGATCCATTTTACTGTTGCCAATAATGATTTTCTGTCTAGATCAGTTCTATCTCTGAAATTCTGAGAGCTGTGAATAAGTTTTGTTACACTCAACAGATCGTATTTATGACTATTTTTTACTCTTTAAAAGCATTTTGTAATTAAATAAATTACAGTTTTAGTAACGATGTTTTCACTGCTACATGACCCTAAAATATTTACCTTTTTTAACCATGAAAATATTAAGGTGTCATAGTACATGTTTTTACAATTATTTAAATATTTTATGCAATCTTAAAGTCTTATGAAATAAAATTTAAGACAAAACAACATGATTAAAGCAATTACCTAACGAACGTAGGAAATTACATGTACATGTGCACAAATACATGTTAATAAAGGAAGCAAAATACTTCCACAAATTTCATTCAAATAAGAGTTGCACAATCAATTAAACAGTGGTACACTCAGCTGCAAATTTAAAAAACCAAAAGATTCCTGAAAAGGACGTCGAAAGTATTGCAAAAGTATTTGCAAGTTCCTCTTTACCTGAGAATTTGGAGTCGTAGGCTTCTGTTAAGACCTGGAACACGATACTCCTTTTGCTTCATGAAAACTCCAGAGCGAGTTAGAAATTTCTCTCGGTATTGAAGAAATATTCCTCACATACTGTTCTTAAACACTGCACACAGCACACACAACAAGGAAACGTACTCTACCTTGTTTGTTGATATTTACATCGCACAAAATCTCGTATAATTAAAAACGTGACAATGAAACAAAAAAGAAGCTTTGTGCATTGCAAGATGTTGGCGTTTTGAAAAATACGTTCATGGTTGGTGCGTATTGGGAAATACTAAACGGGAGAAAGTTACATCAGTATAAATGGCAGATCCTGTTTCACATTATAAACATATGCAAAGCAATAATTAACTGTGGTGATATTACACAATTTTAATTCTGATGTCGAATATCCTGGCGAAGGAAGCATTTTATAACACAGTACAGACTACCACCAATTATTATATTTACATAGTTATCGTGATAATTATAGTTTTAAGTTGGTAATAAATAAATAATTATTGTAAAGAAAATAATGCCACTCTTTCACTCAATATTATTAGCTTTCCTTTCAACTTTAGTAGTTAAGAAGATACTGGTTTTAAAACTAAAACTGTCTCTCGAAATTTGCACACCTAGATTTACACCAAATTATCCCATCTACTAGGCAAAACAACAATAACAAATTAATTACGACAGCTGTTGGTCTAGTTTCACGACAACTCTATAAAGTGAGAGAAGGTGTAGGGCAAGATATTTGCAGCTCATAAACATCTGGATTAAATCCTTTTCTCTTTATGAGCGCGTAAAGACTAGAAAGAAACCCTACCGATTGCTCTCCCCGTTCCATTAACGACTGATTTACGACGGGGGGGACTTTCTTTCCATAAGCGCTCTATAGATAGCGCTGACGCGGACAGAATGGGGGTGCGGGTGCGCACACGCGGGCTCTGGCAGCGAGAGCTAAGCAGGTCACGTGCAGCCAATGGCTTCGATGCCCTCCTTCGCCTTTGGCAAAGAGTTTCCATACAAGCGTTACGCCACTAACATATTTTTTATACAATAGCATATAGGGACGGTACGATGTCGAATGTTTGGACGTAAAATCCGGGTTGAAGGTTGTTTAGAGCTGCAACTCTGCATACACGTCTCGATTAAAGTCTGTTACCACTGTTTCAAAGACGGCTAAGATCGGTGAAGTGAGAGCGTAGGCTTCCGCGGCCGTAGTCAGTATTTACTAGGCTGTCCGGGTGACGCCGCGTCCATGGCGAAGGTGCCGACGTTTCGCCATTCTGCGACCTTCCTCGCATTACGCCCTGAGGAAGGTCGCAGAATGGCGACCGAAACGACGGCAACTTCGCCATGGACGTGGCGTCACCCGGACAGCCTAGTAAATAAAGATCGGTGAAGGCGAAGAGGAAACATGTAATATTGCAGGGTGTCCAATTTGCACGGCCTCAAGAGCTACAACTGAAACCTTTAATATAGTTGCGGGCCATATTTTCATTACTCAGACGATATATAATATATATTTATAATGTTAAAATTATATTTCTAGCGTTCACAATACAAAACATATTATTCAAAATAAGGGAGGTTTCAGAAACGGCGTTTAAGACAATCTCTTTCTGGAAAGATAAGGAGAAGAAAATAGGAAGAATATGGAGAGAAGCTAAAAGAAAGCCACACGTGGGAAGGATTTTGATAGGATATTGCAAGGAAAGCAAAGAGGAAGGAAGACATTCTTTTTTTCTCGTGGCGTTTATCTTGCCATAATAAAAAAATAGTAATCACAAAGAATTACTTATTGAATACAAACTATTATCACATAAGCGCTGAAAGTAATTCAAATCTGGGGTCTAACTTCGAAACAATTATAACCTTTCTTTGCCATAAATTAGAGTAAAGGATGTGCATTTTAAAAGTGGCGCACGAATAATTGTTTTTTTTTAAATTTATTTTTGTTGTGTCCGATACTGACAAAGCGTCTCCAAACCCCTAGGAGGGCGTTAAGCGTTTGCTAGAAGTAATCCTCCGTTAACATTATTATTATTATTATTATTATTATTATTATTATTATTATTATTATTTTCATTATCATTATTATTATTATCATTATTATTATTATCATTATTATTATTATTATTATTATTATTATTATTTGGAGTAATCCTCCGTTAATTTAGTTGGTCAGTCGTTAAGAGTAGCGCCAGGTGGCATCTCCGCGCACGCGCCTCTCTCTTACGCGCTCCTTCGTCACAACCCGTTTCTTTATTTCAAAAAACCGCTAACTTCATTAGAGAGAGAAAGGAAACAACAATTATTAGAGAAACGCTTTCAAAGCTGCTTTACAACGTGGCTAGCACGGCGCAGCACAATCCGAACGACCATTGCCAAAAAGATTGTTAAAAACCAAGGCAATTTCGGGGAACAGGCCATTAACTCGCATTGTTTAAATCAACAATCGCACCAACAAACTAAAGATAGTTCTAATCTCGGTGCTTTAGATATTTCTTTGACGGCGACAATAAGATTCTTTTTTTTACGTGAATTAGCGGTAATTTCTGCAAGCGCGGCATGCGTTGGAAAAAACGTGAATGAATCCCAAGGCAGATGACATAATATTTTTTCTTGAAATACGTAATATTGGAAATCAGATTCTAACGCCGATGTGTGAAGACAGTCTCAATGTTTTCATTTCAGACCTCTATTGCAAGACCGAGGGAAGGCGGTTTTCTAGAAGGTCACCAAACAAAAAAATCAAGCTCTCCCAACCAGCTAATGTAAAACAAGGCTTATCGATGCCTCAACAACCTCTTATTATCGTTGCTGAGGTCGTCCGGAGAGTGACAGCAGCAGCGAGAGCGGTGGAGGCTGTGTCGCGTACTGGGCAGCTCTGGTCCCTTTCTGAGCGCCTTCAGGCGACTCGCAGTGGGGCTGCACTCGCTTTCAGTGTTCCAAGAACTCCCCCGACATTTGCTTGACCGGACTCCTTCAACTCGCGCTTCTGTTTGTCCGTGTCTTCTCAGCACTTTTTTGGCTTTCTTGGCGCTAGTTGTCTCGGGTTTGTCTAGTTGATTTTCACCCCTTGCTCAGACTTTCACAGTTTGTAGGGTTCATACATGAAGAAGCTAACATGTAACAAATTATCTTCAACATACACACGTTTGCGAAAAAGTTGTGAGATCTTCCTCGAATTGTTCTTCTCTTTTAAACAATTCCTACATTCGGTTTATATTCATAATTTAGAAACCTTCATTCGTTCACCGCATTATTACATGGAGTAATAAGATAAGATATATTCGTGAGTGTATTTGTTAAACCTATAAACTTATTTGATGCACAAACACAGAGTCGGTTGGTTTTAGTGTGTAATGAGACATAACCAATTTTCTGTGAAATATTGAAAAGTAGGTAGGTTCTCTTTAAATTGACGAAAATCATTATAGTACTTTTTTACCTAATTCTTGATGGCCGAATCTATTAGTTAAATATTATAGTGATACATTAACTGCAATGTCGAGCCGGATTGCAGCGAAGCTAGGCTTACAGATTATATTTTGAAAAACAGTCATCAAAATCATGTCATATAAGGCCATCTTTTGTTCGACCAAAATCTATTACTATCAAATACATCTGAAAAGGTTGCAAATATAATTCGCTCCAAGTGAATATTAGGTTGCGATAATTAAAAAATCTATAAGGCACAATGATAGCGTGAAATAAATGCTTTACAAGTGCTTTGATTAAATTAAGTGATTTTGCCCAAACAGGTATCTCTCACAAGCACGGCACCACCCCAGCCGGAGCAAGCTCTAAGCCCCCGACGGGTCTCCCAACGTGTGTGTGTTTGTGTGTGTGTGTGTGTGTGTGTGTGTGTGTGTGTGTGTATGCGTGTGTGTGAAACGGGTGAAGGTCGGAAAAGGAAGTGCCCTGGGCATGGCCCATGGGTAGTGCTCCGGCCTTCGCGTGAATGGCTGGATAATCAAAAGGGGTTGCTGAGAGAGGATCTGAGTTTCAGAGCTCTGCACGAAGGCAGAGGGTACGCCTTGCCTGGAGCGAGTAACACATCGTTCAGTAAGTCCCGGGACCAACTAAGAAAACAATTTTTTTCGCGAAGTTAATTTTTATTCTTCACCATAATCTCCTTCAAGAACTATAAAATAATTCAACCACTTTCCTAACTTTTCAATACCATACTTGTAAAACGGTTTGTCCTTGCCCTCAAAATAAGCTTAGTTACAGAGATGACTTCGTCATTCGAGCCAATTCTTTTTCCCTGGAGCATCTTTTTGAGATTAGCAAACAGCCAGTATTCGCCGGGAAGTAGATCTGGAGAGTATGGTGGATGAGGAAGCAGACTGAAGGCCAACTCGTTCAATTTGGCCATTCGACGAACAGCTCTTTGAATCGTCGACTCGTTGTTGCTTTTGTTCCATTGTGCGCAAACGCGGCACCCATTTGGAATAGACTTTTTTCATGACCAACTTTTTCTGTGATAAGTATTATGATATTTTAAAATCGCGTCTTGAATGTAAGATGCGTGCTGGTGGACATGGTTCCTTGTTTTGCGTTTTATAATTTATTTAAAAAAAATAATTACACGGTTGTTAACCACGCGAAGCCATGATGTCTTAACGAGAGCCATATATAAACATAAACACTGTACGAAGATGCGTGGTTAAACAGCTGTCGCGGCGGAGTGATACATCTCTGAATTACATGCGATGTTAACTCTTTGTGTGATGAAAATTATGTTTATTTGAAAGTCGAGCCTTGAATGTAAGACGCGTACTGGTGCACGTGTTTCCGGCTCCTGAGCTATGAGGTGGCGAGCTGTGATCGACAACGTTCCTTGCTTTGCTTTTTATCGATTAAAAGAAAAAATTACACGGTTGTGAACCATGCGAAGCCATGATATCTTAACGAGAGCCATATATAAACATAAACACTGTACGAAGATGCGTGGTTGCGTGATGCGTGGTGCGAAGATGCGAAGAAGCTGTCGCGGCGGAGTGATACATCTCTGAATTACATGCGATGTCCATTTGTTTAGCGAACTGACATTTTGGGCCATCCTTAGGCTGATTCTTCTACACCAGGCAAGGGGCTCGCCCCCAGAGGGGAGCGAAGACTGGCGCAGGCGGCTGGGAGGCTGGAGGCGTGGGAGGGGGCAGCGAAGGCGCGTACCCCGCGCCGCCCCTGGGGTTGCGCAAGGCCCAGCGCCGCGCGCCGCTCAGATTTTCGGGCGCCGCTGCGCTCAGGTGCAGGGCGACTCCCTGCGTTTCGACAGCCCCAGCCGCAGGGACGCCCAAACAACGCCACTCGCTCCTCACTCGCTCCCCACGCGCGCCATTATGCAACGCGGGAATTCGAAATTACGAAACGAGGAAGCTGGACTGTTAAAACTGGAAGGCATGGCCACCCGAAGTTGAATTGAATTGAATTGAATTGAATTAATGCTTTATTTTATGTGGCGAGACTCGGGCCATCAGGCCCGCTCTTCCGTCTGACCACGCAAATTTCCTTACGCTCCTTTCACCTAGCAGAGGAAGGGGGTATTTTTGGGGCGAGAAACAGGCGAATTGAAATTAGCTTAGAGGCGTCATTTAGGCTTGAGGATCTTTTACATGCAAATAAATCGACTAACATGGGACAGCCGGCTTAGTTCCCCTCCGAAGGAAGGCACACGAAGGAATTTTCTTCCTTAAAACTCCACGGCTTCGATCGGGTTTGAACCCGTGTAACCCTTACCGTGCGCAAGTTAGCCCAACGCCGCGCGCAAGTTAGCTTTTGAGAATTCCGGGTTTGGTGCTATAACAGCGTGTCGGACTGTTGTATCCACGTTTCTGGGTCAAACCCGATCAAAGCCGTGGATTTTTAAGGGCGAAAAAATTCCTTCGTGCGCCTTCATTCTGAAGAGAAGTAAAGCCGGCTATTACATGTTGTAGATGCAGTCCATGTAAAATATCCTCAAGCCTAAACGAAGCCTCTGAGCTAAATTCAAATCGCCTCTTTTGTCGCGCGAAATGCCTTCTTTCTCAACTAGTTGATAATAGGAGAGGAGCAAAATTTGCATGGACAGCTTCATGGCCCAGTCTCGCCACGTAAAATAATTCAGAGACAACAGACTGGTCTCGCTTTCGATGTTCATTTCGTTCAAAGCTCTCTAGCTCTTTCGCTCATCACATCCTCTGCGGTCCGCAGACTTATCTTCACCAATCAAGGCCCGGCTGCTGTAGCACTACCAGCGATCGATTTCATCCACCTCCCACTATTGGAGAAGGGTGCCCCAATAAATGTGTCAGTTGCGTCTGGCATCTGAACTCATATGTAAAAAATTTGCGCGTGCAACGTGATTGGGTAAAAAAGTTAAATCCTCAGTTAAACAAAAATAGTTTGTTATATTTTATATTAAATTGAAAGAAAATTAATACATTGTTTCATCACATTATTACATGATTATTTTAATATTATTATTGTTATATTATGGGAATAATTTATCCTGCTAACAGTATATAATCTAAATGTTTAAAAAGTTACCGAAAAGTGGATTGACTTGTGTATAGAGTTTATTTGTTCAATATCACCTGGTAATGACTTGTATGATTGAGAACAAATATTTTAAGAAGTTTTTATGCAGTGGGCGGTAGATACCCACATCTGTTTACAATAATTCGTACATCGTGTTTTAAAATTAAATTACAGATACAAGATTGAAAGCAGATAGGTAATTTAGATATGTAAATACGGAAGGTAATGGGGTAATGGTAGATTTAAGCTCGATAAAAAGAGAATTGTAACAGTCACCTGCACGACATTATTGCTTATTTCTAAAATCACTACAGAAACGAACTTTTCGAATTAAAATCTCCGTTCCTAAGAAACAATTATCCGCTGTTGTATTAGCAAACGCAAAGGCTGGCAACAACTTCTTTCATTAGTCAAATATTGACAATACCTTTACCTCAAAGTCAAATTACGAATATATCAAAAAATGATCCGTCACGTTCTCATTTGAGCCAGCCCAATTTGGTGTTCTACTTCAAAATCATCGATTCAGAAAATTCAAATATTTCAAAATTCGTGCTTCACGACTTGTTTAAAAACTCCATGTTTTATTCTCAATAAACAAATTCATTGGGGATAGGGCATTCCACGAATTAGGCATTCTACAAATCAAACATTATTTTCTACAACTCTCTATTCCCAGATGTATGGTTATAAACCATACATCTGTACTCCATTTCTAGATAGGAAAATATAACCATGACCAAAACAGAATCAAACAAAAACTTCCAAAACATTTATTTTATCTTCCTTAACCTTTCTCGTAAACAATCAAGTTCACCTCATCAATTTAATTTAATCCGTATGATGGATTAGCTAATTTTTTTTCCATGAACTCATCCACTCTCAATTACATTTTGTATTTCTTAACCGTCTGTCAAAACCCTCAGAGTCTAACGCATGTGAATACTGAATAAAAGAAAAATCGACGTACAATGGCGACAGGGTGTGCGGTGGGAAGGCTACTTTGCCTACCCCTGGCCAGGCTCCGCGCCGCGCCGCTCCGCTCCGTTTCGACACCTGCGGGCGGCGGGCGCCCGCCTAACTGCCTGGCGACGCCCCCGCACCGCGCTACGGCACGGCGCGCCTCCCTCGCCTTTTCCACAAGACCTCCAACGGCACGTACTATATCACATTACTAGCAGAACCCGGCAGACGTCATACCCCCCTTCCCCCTCTCTTTCCGACTCTTATTCCCCCTCCCTCGGTCTCTTTATCCCTCTCTCTCTCGGTCTCTTTATCCCTCTCTCTCGGTCTCTTTATCCCTCTCTCTCTCTCGGTCTCTTTATCCCTCACTCTCTCGGTCCCTTTTTCTCTCCCTCTCTCGCACTCGGTCTCTTTTTCCCTCTTTGTCTCTAAAAGCTAATTAAATTAATTCGAGCTTTTACTCATCCGAATATGAAGCCCTAGGACATTGAGTATTCATGCTACATACTGCAGCATATCATATCACTAGACACATTTATATTTAATTTAATCCGTATGATGAAAGCTAATTTTTTCCGTGAACTCATGCACTCTCAATTACATTCTGCAATTACATTTTGTATTTCTTAACCGTCTGTCAAAACCCTCAGAGTCTAACGCATGTGAATACTGAATAAAAGAAAAAATCGACGTACAATGGCGACAGGTGTGCGGTGGAAGGCTACTTTGCGCACCCCTGGCCGGGCCCCACGCCGCAGCCGCTCCGTTCGACACCTGCGGCGGCGGGCGCCCGCCTAACTGCCTGGCGACGCCCCCGCCACCGCGCTACGGCACGCGCGCCTCCCTCGCCTTTTCCACAAGACCTCCAACGGCACGTACTATATCACATTACTAGCAGAACCCGGCAAGACGTCATACCCCCCTTCCCCTCTCTTTCCGACTCTTTATTCCCCCTCCCTCGGTCTCTTTATCCCTCTCTCTCTCGGTCTCTTTACCTCTCTCTCTCTCGGTCTCTTTATCCTCTCGCTCTTTATCCTCTCTCTCGTCTCTTTACCCTCTCTCTCTCTCTCTCTCGGTCTCTTTATCCCTCTCTCTCTCGGTCTCTTTATCCTCTCTCTCTCTCGGTCTCTTTATCCCTCTCTCTCTCGGTCTCTTTATCCCTCTCTCTCT
>BOPP01000147.1:1644461-1665343 GCA_017312745.1 Gryllus bimaculatus
AAATCCAGAAATTCTTATAAGTTGTTAATTCGTGTCATAATTGATATTCCACAACTTTATAAGATTTTGAAGTCATGAAATACTTGGAGACTTAAATATCAAAATGGATATCAACTGCAATGTTGAACTTCAAATTTGAAAAAAATATTATTGTTCATGATAAAGGGGTCATGTTTCACAGGTAACTAATTGAATTCCTATCATCTACACAACAGATCTAACTGAAAGGTAAGCATTGAGCAAAGTAACCAACCTAGCTGATTACAGAGGAGGTCGTAGGGAAGTAGAAAAAGGTAGGTAGATACACTTGGAAAGACTGTCTTTCTTCGTTTTTGTCTTTTCAGAGGAAATTTCTGTCCGAATAGTAACTAAGAGTGTGGATCTAATGAATCACCTGAGTACGTTAACCTTTTAACTCCAAGTACGTTCTTTAACAAGTCCGTTCATTGAATCCTCGTCCACTTTTGAACAGAATCACTCGACTGGCGAGAAGTCCCATTCAAAGCGATCAACAGCTCTGGCAATGAGACGGTGAAAGCGGCAACTGATTGAAAAATAACGCTACTTAAAAATTTTGCAGCGTCATTAAGTTCAGAAAGATGTTTCGTCACATTACTATGATTCGAGCAGCAACTTACCAGACGAAATCCGCTCGAAGAATGGCTCAAGATATTTTAATGAGCCAGACGTATTAAATGGTTATTGAAATCGATTACACAAAAGATATTCAGGAAACTTACGGTAATATATAATAAAAGGAAGTATCCATCAAGGGATAAATGGTGAGAAATTATTATGAATTGGGGCAGTTGTGCTGAAGGCTGCACGATGACTACGAATGATTGGGGATGGCATGGTGGTTCAGATGTGACACGAAGTGGTATGAGAAACCAACAGTCGTAATCACAAGGTGACTTCAATCGTGTGGTGAGTGTGGTCGTGTGGCAAGAAAGACATCACTCAACAAATCTTGGTTGTCTGTCAATAAGAAATGAATGCTCGAAATAAAAAACAAATATGTAAATGCCATTTTCATTCTTTCGAGAAAAATGAGTTAATATATGTTAAACCAATTTGTACATACACAAACTCCTGCCATTTATAATCACCCCGAAACACTATCAAGAAATAGTCTGAATTTTGTGTTGTAGGGCTCGATTAATTCATTATTATTCTAGTAAAAACGTGAATTTAACGAAATGGCACATACATCCTTTTTTTATTTCAATTCTTCAAATTATTCACGCCAGTACACTTCTTTTTCTTTCATTACACAAATATATTTTACTCGTTCATTGCTTATAATTCATTCATCTTGGAACAAAACTGTTATTTTAGCCAATTTTTTGTTTTATTTAAAATATTACGTGCATAAATATGAGAAAATAAGCAAATTCAATGCCCCGAAAATAGGGAAAATACAACAGGTAAAGCAATTTCAGACAGTCAATGATTTGCCTACGACTTCATCTGTATGTAATTAATCAGTAATATTTTGAAAGTTGAAGACCCTTCGTGTGAAAAGTTACATATCGGTATTGTAAAAAAAATGGGAACTGGCACAGAAAATGTTTCTAAACTTCATCCATTCACAGCTAATGTTTTGATTGTTCATTTTTTTTCTGTTGCACTCACCCAAAAACAAAGCTAATGAAAACGAGCACTATTTGCAGAGTCAGATTTGTAATCTGCGCGCAAAGCCTCCATTAAAATGGCGGTACGCCCCTTTCGATTTTCCTGTGTCTGACAGTCTGTCAACGAAATTGAGGGACTCTGACAGAGGCAAAACAAACGCGAGCACTTTCCTCCGAAGGCGTGAAATCCGAACAGCTTCAATAAGCGCAGCGTCCATCACGAGAAATGCTGATGAAAGTTACCTGTGTTTCTCGGCAGTTAACCACGTTCAACGCAGATTACCATCTAAATGTCATGGAGTCTGGAGACGCGCCCTGTACGCCGCTTAAAGATGAAAACACTTCGAGAACATGAAGGCTCTTCTCCTGTAATTTATTGCGATGCCTATCTCAGTCTCGATGTTGCAATTTGCAGTAAAATAAATTGGTAACCAATAGTTTCGTAAGTACTCTGCAGGGGAAAAGATTTTTAAATAGCGTTCGATGAAGATGGTTAAAAAACAGTTTACAATCAATTTTTTATAACGATTTTTACTTGTTCTCGTATGTCTTATGAAGATTAAATTGTAATCGTACGTCTGGAAAAGTAAGAAACACTGTTATGCCGAGCCCCAGTAACAAAAAAGAGATAAATCTTGTTCTTACTTGTATAATTACTGCCTCCAACACGCCAAGAAGTCAGCGTTTAGAGGCTCTTAATCCCCAACATCGATTGACGCTACAACGTCTGGTCAGTCTGCCCATCTGCTTGATGTCAACTCTAGCTCTTAACTCTTCAGACGCTTTTCTCAAAATTGATACTCCGATTCTAAACTAACTCGAGGCCCTCAGAGTTTGAAAGCGATATTTTGATTTTGAGGTAATTTACATGAAGCATCAACATTTTCTACATTTCTCAAATGGCTCTAAATGTTTTGATTAAATTTTTGTCCTCGGCGTGTCTTAAAGGAACACTCAAAAGAAAGGCGTAAATCTCATTTTCATTGGAATCCCTGATTTGCGGTAACTCCAAAACATAAATATTTTCGGGATCTGCTTACAACTACAGTATTAAAAGAGAAATTATTTCTTAATGAAATCTGTTGTTCAAGACATATCTTGAAATAAGGTCATGTACTAATTGTTTGGAAATATTACTACTTTTCGCGTAATTTTGCGTGAATAATAGGCAATTTTTAAACAAATAGTGTCTCAAAAGCTGTCCCAAGTACAATATTGAATTTTTGTCATAAAATAAATCTGTTCTAAAAAATTCAGATCCTTAAATAAAAGTTATGTAAATTTTAAAAAGCGAATAGTTCACGCGCAACTTTTGCTTGACGGTTAATGCAATTTTGAAAAAACATTTCTCAATTATTTCTTTAATTGATTTTTTTTAACGGAGAGACAAAGAACGCTTAAAAAAGTGGCACAGTGTCATTCCGTTGAACTCCCTGTATTTTGTCAAATTAAAAAGAAATAATGCTAGAAAGTACGAACTACTGTATCATCACTAGTTTTGTAGGTTTGCGGAAGTAGAAATACGGCTCCACATAAAAGAGTTAATCAAAAGTCATTAATTTGAATCGATAGCAAGATTCAAAATTGATTGCATGTAAATTTTATACTATTTTTTTCAACTGATGTAGGAGAAGAAAAATATAATGATCATTGAAAGAAATTTTCATATGCAAAAATGAAAAGAAACTATTAGAAAGTAAACTGTTAATATCAATAAACTGTGACCCTCATCAAGGACTGATTTGAGTGTAAAATAAGCCATTAAGAAGTGTGTTATTGCAGTAATATTCAACTTCGAGGCCTTTTTTACGCAGCAAGACATAAATAGCTAAGCATGCACGTATTCTTGTATCGTCACCCTTTAATTTCATCTCATTTGCTTTATTTTTCATTTACAACGATAATGTAACATTTTACTACATTATCGGACAGGAGGAATTTCAATGTGTACAACACAAATCACATCATACAAATTAGATCATTAATATGAAATGTATGCATGCAAATTAAAAGCCTAACATTGACGTATAATTAAATACGTCCATAGACATTTCTTGCAGGTTGCAAGTATTAATAGCTAATTTCAGCTCTGATTAATTTTCAAGGTTATTTACAAATTACATTAGACAAACCAATTTATATAGAATGGTTCAAATAAACTTTTGAACCTTCTTTAAGAATATTCAGCAAACATCACTCATTAGTAACTTAATGAAGAATTAAAGAAATTAACGCTCTTAGAGCACTAAAAACAATTGCCTTTAATACCTCTGAAAACGATTTCTCAAATTTCAGGATCGCGCTTGCACTCATATTTTATTTTCTACTTACCTATGGTCAAAGAATTTAAGGAAGCATGAGAATAATGTCATTGACTAACCTGAAAGAGAGAGAAGAAGAACATTCATTAGTCACATAAAAACTCAGCGCGCATGAAAATATGAAGTAATGCAGCAATAAATCACATGGAAAGAATTGACTAATGTTAATTAAAAGCCAACTGAATATTTGCAATAGTTTGCCAAATAATCTGCGTTTTAAGCATTATTTGGAAGTAGTCAAATGTTATCGAATTTACTGCTTTCTGAGTCACTCTTTAGGTTATTTGTTTGGAAGTTGCTAGATGAAACTTAATTATGAAGAATTAAAATGTATTATCTTAAATATCACTTGCAAATTCGTTATTTACCCTGATTTGTTTTATTTTTTCAGGAACTTGCCACCCTTATTATGTAACGCCATATTACACTTAGCTTCTCGAGCACATAGTTCCTTAGTACTTGTACGAAGGAAATTTTGTTCCAAGCCCGAACCAGTTGAAAGCTGACGTCGCAATCCAGCTTGAAGTATGGATCTCTATCTCATCTCTGGTCACACAAAGTGCGAGAGTCCTACTTATAGTTCGTGACTTATTCAAGAGGCATGAACCACTCAATCACAAATTGGCTGCAAAAAGAATAGCACAGTCAAACATATGTATGACCTCAGAAGTATGACACGAACGTGAAAATCAGTGTGTTGAAGGTATATTTGAAGAAAGAAAAAAAAGAAAACGGAAGTGAAAGTTCTGCAAAACCGTACGTTCATATGAACGAGATTTCTTAAACATGGGAACCAAGATTGGGTTTGCAGGTCCCCTGTTCTAGCTTGTTGAAGAAACGAGAATGAAGAAAATGCTGCTGTCAAGTTTTAAAACCGAGCTATGTTACACCAATCTCGGGCGATTTGACATTGTTTTACTTTGCCTTATCGTCCCTACCGGTGAAGACCTGGTAGGCCGCGGTTTTCCCCAACGAGGTATCTCCCACCAGGGACCACCACCCCAGCCGGGACAAGCTCTAAGCTCCCGACCGTACTTCTAACATGTGTATTAGAGTAGAGCGTAGGTGTGTGTAAGTAAGCGCGTGTAAGAGCGTGTTAGCGTAGGTGTGTGTAAGTAACGGGTAAACAGGGGAAAAAGATCGCGCGCGGTCCGTGCATTCGGGAACAAGCTCCGGCATTCGCCTGTGTGTTGATTTTGGAAACCACAGACAACAAACGATCAGAGCAGCTGCTGCTACAATTCTCATATTAGACAGCGACTGAATTCGGATGAAGCTGTGTAGCTAGTGTCGGAAATCTTGCCGCTGTCACACGGGCTTAACCAAAGGTCCGCCCGGTCAGAGGCACTGCAGTGACGTCACGTTGATGCCCTGAGCCACCTCTCCCGGTCTGAACGTTAATGGTTCCCTGTGGTGCTGCTCGTTGCAAATGCTTGACGTCCACGTCCATTATTTTCGGCCTCTCCGCCCGCAGCAGAGAAGAAAGGGGGCGTTGGGTCCGGAACGCGGGACCTTCCCCGGGGCGGGGCGGGGCGGGCAAAGCGGCGGGTGGAACAGGTCGGGGCGGGAGGTGGGCGCGGGGCGGGACGGGGCATGGCGGTGGCACGGGCGGGGTGGTGCGGGAAGGGGGACGACCGCGCGCGAAAGAAAGCAAAAAGCGGCGAGAGGGGGGCGGGGCGGGTATGCGTCCCCGATTTCGACCCCGAGGCCGTCGAATTTCCCTCGCGCCGCGCTCTCCTCCTCATTTCCCTGTCGCCCCCACCCGGGAGGGGCAAGCAGGCTTGGTTGGGGAAAACCCCAGTGGGCGACGGTAGGTCGCCGCCGAATCTCACCATCCAGACGGAAGACCACCGCCACTTCCAGCAATTAAAACATGCACCTGCATTTACAGACGAAGCAAGCAGGCTGTATCTAGGTCCATGTAATAGAGTACGTTACGGGCAGGGATTCCCAAACCTTTTGCTTTCATGGAAACGTTTGTAAGTGAATTGTTTGCTTAATCGACATGCTCTCTCTAATATTCCAGCACCCGTAATTATAAATCGCAAGATCCGTAATATAACAAATTGCTATAGCAATATTCTCTATTTCAATAATTGAAATGCTTTTGCTTTTAACTTGCTGCCTTTCTAATTGGCATTTAGTGTAATCGTTAAAAAATGCTTTATAAGAACATTTCTCCTGTGCATGTATGTGGAGAGAATTTTCTTGCGTGATTAGAGTACGTACTTACAAATCCTTGAGTTTTTTAACACATTCTCACTTCTAAATATGGAAGACGAATACGAAAGGTGACAGACAAATTTGTACTGTATAGTATTATTTGTTTTGTTGCTTGCAAAAAAATAATCAAGTTTCATTAATTTTATTGTAATCAATGGATTCTTGATTATAATGATCAGCTAGCTAATTCATTTCCGCGTATGACCCAATGACCCGTTGCCCATCATTGATCCCCTTCAAAATATCACTCATATCACCTCAAGGGGTCGATGCCGACTCATTGTTACTCGGATAATACAATACACACATTTCGTCTCACTGTTTGCAACACGGGTTTGCGCTTTTCATATAACAATACGTGCACGTGCACTACAAATAATGTTGCGTTTACGTAGTATAACATGTTTCGCAAGCGCAACGTAGATTTTTCTTTCAGTTATCGAATGGACGGTTCTGGAGCTCACAGCGGACGAAAGCATTTTAACTGACTTTCTGTAAATCGAATTTATGTAAGGGCTCTTGAACCCTGCTCTACAGTAACGAGAAGTCAGATTATAGAACGGAGTTGTATCCGAACGTTACGAAAGGCTGACTTCGACAGCGCAAGCAGCTCCGAACATTTACTAATCGTAGGCGTGGATAATTGGGTTGAGGATGACGTATCAGCCTCATAAATTCCCGTTTCTCTGTAAAAGTGATTTGTAAGGGTATGGCTCAAAAAACATTGCTGAAATCACTCTACACGCTGCTCTGCAACAAATTTATTCATTAAACCAGTGGTAGCAGTACACGCCTGCACCAGAAGGCATTTCTCTCGTCTTCAATTGAATTCTAACAGACGTTTAATTTCACCCGTTCAGGTTTACACGTCCCGTGCATACCGGAACTACTTTCACCTTTCCGGGTTGACAGTTCTGTGCCCGGTAGATGCGTTCACGGCAAGCTGAACAACGAAATGGCTTCATCAACGAGCTCAGAAGGGGAAACCGCACGTTCTCGCTACTTCTAATGGCAAAGTACGCTTTCAGACGCTCGTTTTTGTTACCCGGACGGGTAAAAAGTGCGAATAAAACAGTCACACGTCCGGATCCCGTTTGTGGCTCTGAGCTGCTTAATTACCGCCAGCGCAGTCGATGAGCGTCCTGTTCGTTGCTAAATGAAATCGCTTGTTCAGAAGTAGGAATTTTCCATTTCATTATTGATCGAATCCCTGTTTCGTATTTTTGTTTGTGGAATTAAAAATATTTTTATTGTTTTATTTAATTAGATTCCTTTGCATTGCAATTTTGTTATTCGTCGGCTAATTCGGTAACTCCATTTTTTGAAAGTCACAGCTAGTCCCATACGCGACGCTGACCAACATCGGTAGCGGGCCAAAGAACTTCTTCCGGGTGATTAGGATCTCACAGGTCGGATCTTGGACAGGTGCCAGCAATTGGCTTTATGATTTCAACATCAGTGAGTCTATGGCGTCTGCAGCGACCACAAGCCATGATCACCTGACCAGGAAAAGGTAGGTCATGAAGGCGAACCTCTTCTCTTTCAACTTTGGCAACCTTACGATTCTGCGAGCGTGTTCGATATAATAAGAGTCTAATGTCGCGAATCGTTGTCGTCTCTCAATTGTTCTACGAAGGCATTCCATTAGATGCTTATGCGTTACACATAGTCCTATTGAAGCGCTCCCCTTACTGCCTGTCACAATTTTCGCTGGGTATCGAGAATATAAAAAGGAGAGGATTAGAAGGGACTAAGTAAAATATAAGAATACAAAAGAGAAAAGAGGAAAATAAGAATAAAGAGAGAAAAGAAACAGGATAAGAAAGACCATCCACTAATTCACGTAACGAATCGTGTATGTACAAGCTCAGTCTTTTTTCTCGCATGAAGCCCTGGCGCACTGGTGTCCGAACAGCTAGTCGAAGCACAAATAACGCTATCGCGACACATTATCGGGGAAGGTTAGATAGTACCAGCCTCCCAGTGAAGTAGAATTAAGTACTTTAAGTTTTAAAAAATCCCATTTTGAAAACGAGGCTACAGCATTAAAAAATTAAGGTTTAGCACCTTTGAGCACGTATTGAGAAAATAATTATTAAGAAAACACTCTAAAATTAAAGAAATATGTTTGATGTTTTTCAGATTTTACCATAAAATCAGGAAATATTGAAAGTAATTTAATATTTCACCACTTGTGAACTTGTACAAATATTAAAGCGAAAGAAACTCAAAAGTAACGCGTGCAATCGTAAGCTCAGGGCCGCCCTCACATTCTAATGCAACTTGTACGTACAGCGAACAGCAGAGAAGCTGAGCGAGACGCCCGAGCGCTCAGGCTTTCAGAATCAGTTCTTTTTAGTTGTTCATCGATATTTATCTTTGGTTTTGTCAATTAAATCTTAATTATAATCAATATTAGGCCACTCTCAAATTATTACATTTTCAAACATCGATGTGTTGTTGTCGATGTCACAATCCCTAGTTAAGAGAAGAGAACACGAAGGAAAGCATAAAATGCGATTTAGCAATTATATCCGCAGATTCACGACCATTTAGCACATTGAATGCAATTTTGCACTTTTCGCGAACGATTCCGCATTTATCGTACATTGAAATCCTTAGACACATTCAGCAACGACAGTCAAACATAGAATTACTATTTTTTCAGCATTTCGTAACATTTCGCAAAATTAGCAATTGTCGTCCGGATGGCGAGAATCTCTAAGATCGCTAAGTCCGAAACGATCCCCGACTGAAAGGTTCGAATCTCGTCTCGAGCTCGGTTGTATTTGTGTTCTTCCTTTCAATATCACATCATACTGTTAACCATATCGTTAAACTATAGTGGTCTAATGGCTTGGTGTTTGATGCGACCTTTAAAAAAGTTTTAAAAAATATTAGCAATGCTTAAAATCTACCATAGCGCGTTATATTCCGTTCTTGCCTGTGGGCCCTGGCAGGAAGAGCAATTTCATTTTTCCTTCGGTAGACTATAGTGTCGCTAATGATCTAGTGTTGATGCGACCTGTACACAAGTTTTAAAAAAAATAGCATTGCTTAAAATCTACCATTTCATTGCGTGTGCATATTCCGTGCGCTCGTTGTGGGCCTGGACGAAGATGGCACTTTCATTTGTTCCTTCTGCGGGACGCAGGGGACGCGCGTCGCACGCGGCGCCGCTGGCACGGAGCGTGCGCGTCGGGGCGCGTCGCGTGACAAATGAAGGCTGGCGCGCGCGCGGCGGAGCGCGACGGCCAGCGCGCGACAGCACACGAGGGAGTCGCCTCTCCCACGGCGCGGGTCACGCCAGCTCAGGCGCCCTCGGCGTCACACACACGAACGCACATCACCCATACCACCCACGGCAACCCCTCTCGCTAGCCGTGCAAGTTAACAACTCCATTTTGGCGAAGCGGGGATTATTGTCTTCTTACATTCGTATGTACGAAAAGCTTAGGCTGTGAAATGAACAGGCTACAATTTGACCACAACAGAGACGTTCACATTTACGATTTCTGAGCGAATTTCTATCGCTGGTGTGCATTTTTCTAATAATGCCCAAGCCATCAGATAATAATTAAACACTTCGAAAATTGCCGATCTTTTTTTTTCTCGTGGCTTTTTTCTCAGCCGACAGCGGTGAGGCTTTACGTCTCGATGGGACGCACATTCGACCACACTAGACACCAACATACGCGTGGGCTCCTTTGAACTGGGGCCACCAGAACGCGACAACACAACACAAGCGACAGACAACCATGCCCAAGGCGGGACTCGAACCTGCGAGCCTTTGAAGCGGTGAGCCGGTACACATTCTTATGCAAGTGAGTCATCCAAGGCCGGCACTCTTTTTTTATTATTTAAGGTGTCTTTTTTAGCTACTAAGTTCATATTGCAACGTAAGTTTAAGGTATTGAGTAAACTTGAGGAAGGTGTACCGTCCCGGGCGGGATACGAACCCGCGACGACTCTTTCTCTCCTTTAGTGATCTAGGCCGTTTCAATCGTTGTGATAGAAGCCTTGACTACAGGGGCACTTCAGTAACGTGTGAAACATTGACTCAAATTACGACTGCAACGTTTCGCCTCCACCGATAGCACCAATCCTCTTCTCTCTCGTCGGTCTCTTTATCCCTCTCTCTCGGTCTCTTTATCCCTCTCTCTCGGTCTCTTTATCCCTCTCTCTCTCGGTCTCTTTATCCCTCTCTCTCTCGGTCTCTTTATCCCTCACTCTTTCGGTCCCTTTTTCTCTCCCTCCCTCTCTCTCACTCGGTCTCTTTTTCCCTCTTTGTCTCTAAAAGCTAATTAAATTAATTCGAGATTTTACTCATCCGAATACGAAGCCCTAGGACATTGAGTATTCATGCTACATACTGCAGCATATCATATCACTAGACACATTTAACGAGAGAGAAGAGGATTGGTGCTATCGGTGGAGGCGAAACGTTGCAGTCGTAATTTGAGTCAATGTTTCACACGTTACTGAAGTGCCCCTGTAGTCAAGGCTTCTATCACAACGATTGAAACGGCCTAGATCACTAAAGGAGAGAAAGAGTCGTCGCGGGTTCGTATCCCGCCCGGGACGGTACACCTTCCTCAAGTTTACTCAATACCTTAAACTTACGTTGCAATATGAACTTAGTAGCTAAAAAAGACACCTTAAATAATAAAAAAAGAGTGCCGGCCTTGGATGACTCACTTGCATAAGAATGTGTACCGGCTCACCGCTTCAAAGGCTCGCAGGTTCGAGTCCCGCCTTGGGCATGGTTGTCTGTCGCTTGTGTTGTGTTGTCGCGTTCTGGTGGCCCCAGTTCAAAGGAGCCCACGCGTATGTTGGTGTCTAGTGTGGTCGAATGTGCGTCCCATCGAGACGTAAAGCCTCACCGCTGTCGGCTGAGAAAAAAGCCACGAGAAAAAAAAAGATCGGCAATTTTCGAAGTGTTTAATTATTATCTGATGGCTTGGGCATTATTAGAAAAATGCACACCAGCGATAGAAATTCGCTCAGAAATCGTAAATGTGAACGTCTCTGTTGTGGTCAAATTGTAGCCTGTTCATTTCACAGCCTAAGCTTTTCGTACATACGAATGTAAGAAGACAATAATCCCCGCTTCGCCAAAATGGAGTTGTTAACTTGCACGGCTAGCGAGAGGGGTTGCCGTGGGTGGTATGGGTGATGTGCGTTCGTGTGTGTGACGCCGAGGGCGCCTGAGCTGGCGTGACCCGCGCCGTGGGAGAGGCGACTCCCTCGTGTGCTGTCGCGCGCTGGCCGTCGCGCTCCGCCGCGCGCGCGCCAGCCTTCATTTGTCACGCGACGCGCCCCGACGCGCACGCTCCGTGCCAGCGGCGCCGCGTGCGACGCGCGTCCCCTGCGTCCCGCAGAAGGAACAAATGAAAGTGCCATCTTCGTCCAGGCCCACAACGAGCGCACGGAATATGCACACGCAATGAAATGGTAGATTTTAAGCAATGCTATTTTTTTTAAAACTTGTGTACAGGTCGCATCAACACTAGATCATTAGCGACGACTATAGTCTACCGAAGGAAAAATGAAATTGCCTCTTCCTGCCAGGGCCCACAGGCAAGAACGGAATATAACGCGCTATGGTAGATTTTAAGCATTGCTAATATTTTTTAAAACTTTTTTAAAGGTCGCATCAAACACCAAGCCATTAGACCACTATAGTTTAACGATATGGTTAACAGTATGATGTGATATTGAAAGGAAGAACACAAATACAACCGAGCTCGAGACGAGATTCGAACCTTTCAGTCGGGGATCGTTTCGGACTTAGCGATCTTAGAGATTCTCGCCATCCGGACGACAATTGCTAATTTTGCGAAATGTTACGAAATGCTGAAAAAATAGTAATTCTATGTTTGACTGTCGTTGCTGAATGTGTCTAAGGATTTCAATGTACGATAAATGCGGAATCGTTCGCGAAAAGTGCAAAATTGCATTCAATGTGCTAAATGGTCGTGAATCTGCGGATATAATTGCTAAATCGCATTTTATGCTTTCCTTCGTGTTCTCTTCTCTTAACTAGGGATTGTGACATCGACAACAACACATCGATGTTTGAAAATGTAATAATTTGAGAGTGGCCTAATATTGATTATAATTAAGATTTAATTGACAAAACCAAAGATAAATATCGATGAACAACTAAAAAGAACTGATTCTGAAAGCCTGAGCGCTCGGGCGTCTCGCTCAGCTTCTCTGCTGTTCGCTGTACGTACAAGTTGCATTAGAATGTGAGGGCGGCCCTGAGCTTACGATTGCACGCGTTACTTTTGAGTTTCTTTCGCTTTAATATTTGTACAAGTTCACAAGTGGTGAAATATTAAATTACTTTCAATATTTCCTGATTTTATGGTAAAATCTGAAAAACATCAAACATATTTCTTTAATTTTAGAGTGTTTTCTTAATAATTATTTTCTCAATACGTGCTCAAAGGTGCTAAACCTTAATTTTTTAATGCTGTAGCCTCGTTTTCAAAATGGGATTTTTTAAAACTTAAAGTACTTAATTCTACTTCACTGGGAGGCTGGTACTATCTAACCTTCCCCGATAATGTGTCGCGATAGCGTTATTTGTGCTTCGACTAGCTGTTCGGACACCAGTGCGCCAGGGCTTCATGCGAGAAAAAAGACTGAGCTTGTACATACACGATTCGTTACGTGAATTAGTGGATGGTCTTTCTTATCCTGTTTCTTTTCTCTCTTTATTCTTATTTTCCTCTTTTCTCTTTTGTATTCTTATATTTTACTTAGTCCCTTCTAATCCTCTCCTTTTTATATTCTCGATACCCAGCGAAAATTGTGACAGGCAGTAAGGGGAGCGCTTCAATAGGACTATGTGTAACGCATAAGCATCTAATGGAATGCCTTCGTAGAACAATTGAGAGACGACAACGATTCGCGACATTAGACTCTTATTATATCGAACACGCTCGCAGAATCGTAAGGTTGCCAAAGTTGAAAGAGAAGAGGTTCGCCTTCATGACCTACCTTTTCCTGGTCAGGTGATCATGGCTTGTGGTCGCTGCAGACGCCATAGACTCACTGATGTTGAAATCATAAAGCCAATTGCTGGCACCTGTCCAAGATCCGACCTGTGAGATCCTAATCACCCGGAAGAAGTTCTTTGGCCCGCTACCGATGTTGGTCAGCGTCGCGTATGGGACTAGCTGTGACTTTCAAAAAATGGAGTTACCGAATTAGCCGACGAATAACAAAATTGCAATGCAAAGGAATCTAATTAAATAAAACAATAAAAATATTTTTAATTCCACAAACAAAAATACGAAACAGGGATTCGATCAATAATGAAATGGAAAATTCCTACTTCTGAACAAGCGATTTCATTTAGCAACGAACAGGACGCTCATCGACTGCGCTGGCGGTAATTAAGCAGCTCAGAGCCACAAACGGGATCCGGACGTGTGACTGTTTTATTCGCACTTTTTACCCGTCCGGGTAACAAAAACGAGCGTCTGAAAGCGTACTTTGCCATTA
The DNA here is from genome assembly GCA_017312745.1 of Gryllus bimaculatus. Lineage (NCBI taxonomy): Eukaryota > Metazoa > Arthropoda > Insecta > Orthoptera > Gryllidae > Gryllus > Gryllus bimaculatus. The sequence goes on from BOPP01000147.1 coordinate 1,658,158, forward strand.
GAAGTAGCGAGAACGTGCGGTTTCCCCTTCTGAGCTCGTTGATGAAGCCATTTCGTTGTTCAGCTTGCCGTGAACGCATCTACCGGGCACAGAACTGTCAACCCGGAAAGGTGAAAGTAGTTCCGGTATGCACGGGACGTGTAAACCTGAACGGGTGAAATTAAACGTCTGTTAGAATTCAATTGAAGACGAGAGAAATGCCTTCTGGTGCAGGCGTGTACTGCTACCACTGGTTTAATGAATAAATTTGTTGCAGAGCAGCGTGTAGAGTGATTTCAGCAATGTTTTTTGAGCCATACCCTTACAAATCACTTTTACAGAGAAACGGGAATTTATGAGGCTGATACGTCATCCTCAACCCAATTATCCACGCCTACGATTAGTAAATGTTCGGAGCTGCTTGCGCTGTCGAAGTCAGCCTTTCGTAACGTTCGGATACAACTCCGTTCTATAATCTGACTTCTCGTTACTGTAGAGCAGGGTTCAAGAGCCCTTACATAAATTCGATTTACAGAAAGTCAGTTAAAATGCTTTCGTCCGCTGTGAGCTCCAGAACCGTCCATTCGATAACTGAAAGAAAAATCTACGTTGCGCTTGCGAAACATGTTATACTACGTAAACGCAACATTATTTGTAGTGCACGTGCACGTATTGTTATATGAAAAGCGCAAACCCGTGTTGCAAACAGTGAGACGAAATGTGTGTATTGTATTATCCGAGTAACAATGAGTCGGCATCGACCCCTTGAGGTGATATGAGTGATATTTTGAAGGGGATCAATGATGGGCAACGGGTCATTGGGTCATACGCGGAAATGAATTAGCTAACTGATCATTATAATCAAGAATCCATTGATTACAATAAAATTAATGAAACTTGATTATTTTTTTGCAAGCAACAAAACAAATAATACTATACAGTACAAATTTGTCTGTCACCTTTCGTATTCGTCTTCCATATTTAGAAGTGAGAATGTGTTAAAAAACTCAAGGATTTGTAAGTACGTACTCTAATCACGCAAGAAAATTCTCTCCACATACATGCACAGGAGAAATGTTCTTATAAAGCATTTTTTAACGATTACACTAAATGCCAATTAGAAAGGCAGCAAGTTAAAAGCAAAAGCATTTCAATTATTGAAATAGAGAATATTGCTATAGCAATTTGTTATATTACGGATCTTGCGATTTATAATTACGGGTGCTGGAATATTAGAGAGAGCATGTCGATTAAGCAAACAATTCACTTACAAACGTTTCCATGAAAGCAAAAGGTTTGGGAATCCCTGCCCGTAACGTACTCTATTACATGGACCTAGATACAGCCTGCTTGCTTCGTCTGTAAATGCAGGTGCATGTTTTAATTGCTGGAAGTGGCGGTGGTCTTCCGTCTGGATGGTGAGATTCGGCGGCGACCTACCGTCGCCCACTGGGGTTTTCCCCAACCAAGCCTGCTTGCCCCTCCCGGGTGGGGGCGACAGGGAAATGAGGAGGAGAGCGCGGCGCGAGGGAAATTCGACGGCCTCGGGGTCGAAATCGGGGACGCATACCCGCCCCGCCCCCCTCTCGCCGCTTTTTGCTTTCTTTCGCGCGCGGTCGTCCCCCTTCCCGCACCACCCCGCCCGTGCCACCGCCATGCCCCGTCCCGCCCCGCGCCCACCTCCCGCCCCGACCTGTTCCACCCGCCGCTTTGCCCGCCCCGCCCCGCCCCGGGGAAGGTCCCGCGTTCCGGACCCAACGCCCCCTTTCTTCTCTGCTGCGGGCGGAGAGGCCGAAAATAATGGACGTGGACGTCAAGCATTTGCAACGAGCAGCACCACAGGGAACCATTAACGTTCAGACCGGGAGAGGTGGCTCAGGGCATCAACGTGACGTCACTGCAGTGCCTCTGACCGGGCGGACCTTTGGTTAAGCCCGTGTGACAGCGGCAAGATTTCCGACACTAGCTACACAGCTTCATCCGAATTCAGTCGCTGTCTAATATGAGAATTGTAGCAGCAGCTGCTCTGATCGTTTGTTGTCTGTGGTTTCCAAAATCAACACACAGGCGAATGCCGGAGCTTGTTCCCGAATGCACGGACCGCGCGCGATCTTTTTCCCCTGTTTACCCGTTACTTACACACACCTACGCTAACACGCTCTTACACGCGCTTACTTACACACACCTACGCTCTACTCTAATACACATGTTAGAAGTACGGTCGGGAGCTTAGAGCTTGTCCCGGCTGGGGTGGTGGTCCCTGGTGGGAGATACCTCGTTGGGGAAAACCGCGGCCTACCAGGTCTTCACCGGTAGGGACGATAAGGCAAAGTAAAACAATGTCAAATCGCCCGAGATTGGTGTAACATAGCTCGGTTTTAAAACTTGACAGCAGCATTTTCTTCATTCTCGTTTCTTCAACAAGCTAGAACAGGGGACCTGCAAACCCAATCTTGGTTCCCATGTTTAAGAAATCTCGTTCATATGAACGTACGGTTTTGCAGAACTTTCACTTCCGTTTTCTTTTTTTTCTTTCTTCAAATATACCTTCAACACACTGATTTTCACGTTCGTGTCATACTTCTGAGGTCATACATATGTTTGACTGTGCTATTCTTTTTGCAGCCAATTTGTGATTGAGTGGTTCATGCCTCTTGAATAAGTCACGAACTATAAGTAGGACTCTCGCACTTTGTGTGACCAGAGATGAGATAGAGATCCATACTTCAAGCTGGATTGCGACGTCAGCTTTCAACTGGTTCGGGCTTGGAACAAAATTTCCTTCGTACAAGTACTAAGGAACTATGTGCTCGAGAAGCTAAGTGTAATATGGCGTTACATAATAAGGGTGGCAAGTTCCTGAAAAAATAAAACAAATCAGGGTAAATAACGAATTTGCAAGTGATATTTAAGATAATACATTTTAATTCTTCATAATTAAGTTTCATCTAGCAACTTCCAAACAAATAACCTAAAGAGTGACTCAGAAAGCAGTAAATTCGATAACATTTGACTACTTCCAAATAATGCTTAAAACGCAGATTATTTGGCAAACTATTGCAAATATTCAGTTGGCTTTTAATTAACATTAGTCAATTCTTTCCATGTGATTTATTGCTGCATTACTTCATATTTTCATGCGCGCTGAGTTTTTATGTGACTAATGAATGTTCTTCTTCTCTCTCTTTCAGGTTAGTCAATGACATTATTCTCATGCTTCCTTAAATTCTTTGACCATAGGTAAGTAGAAAATAAAATATTAGTGCAAGCGCGATCCTGAAATTTGAGAAATCGTTTTCAGAGGTATTAAAGGCAATTGTTTTTAGTGCTCTAAGAACGTTAATTTCTTTAATTCTTCATTAAGTTACTAATGAGTGATGTTTGCTGAATATTCTTAAAGAAGGTTCAAAAGTTTATTTGAACCATTCTATATAAATTGGTTTGTCTAATGTAATTTGTAAATAACCTTGAAAATTAATCAGAGCTGAAATTAGCTATTAATACTTGCAACCTGCAAGAAATGTCTATGGACGTATTTAATTATACGTCAATGTTAGGCTTTTAATTTGCATGCATACATTTCATATTAATGATCTAATTTGTATGATGTGATTTGTGTTGTACACATTGAAATTCCTCCTGTCCGATAATGTAGTAAAATGTTACATTATCGTTGTAAATGAAAAATAAAGCAAATGAGATGAAATTAAAGGGTGACGATACAAGAATACGTGCATGCTTAGCTATTTATGTCTTGCTGCGTAAAAAAGGCCTCGAAGTTGAATATTACTGCAATAACACACTTCTTAATGGCTTATTTTACACTCAAATCAGTCCTTGATGAGGGTCACAGTTTATTGATATTAACAGTTTACTTTCTAATAGTTTCTTTTCATTTTTGCATATGAAAATTTCTTTCAATGATCATTATATTTTTCTTCTCCTACATCAGTTGAAAAAAATAGTATAAAATTTACATGCAATCAATTTTGAATCTTGCTATCGATTCAAATTAATGACTTTTGATTAACTCTTTTATGTGGAGCCGTATTTCTACTTCCGCAAACCTACAAAACTAGTGATGATACAGTAGTTCGTACTTTCTAGCATTATTTCTTTTTAATTTGACAAAATACAGGGAGTTCAACGGAATGACACTGTGCCACTTTTTTAAGCGTTCTTTGTCTCTCCGTTAAAAAAAATCAATTAAAGAAATAATTGAGAAATGTTTTTTCAAAATTGCATTAACCGTCAAGCAAAAGTTGCGCGTGAACTATTCGCTTTTTAAAATTTACATAACTTTTATTTAAGGATCTGAATTTTTTAGAACAGATTTATTTTATGACAAAAATTCAATATTGTACTTGGGACAGCTTTTGAGACACTATTTGTTTAAAAATTGCCTATTATTCACGCAAAATTACGCGAAAAGTAGTAATATTTCCAAACAATTAGTACATGACCTTATTTCAAGATATGTCTTGAACAACAGATTTCATTAAGAAATAATTTCTCTTTTAATACTGTAGTTGTAAGCAGATCCCGAAAATATTTATGTTTTGGAGTTACCGCAAATCAGGGATTCCAAATGAAAATGAGATTTACGCCTTTCTTTTGAGTGTTCCTTTAAGACACCGAGGACAAAAATTTAATCAAAACATTTAGAGCCATTTTGAGAAATGTAGAAAATGTTGATGCTTCATGTAAATTACCTCAAAATCAAAATATCGCTTTCAAATCTGAGGGCCTCGAGTTAGTTTAGAATCGGAGTATCAATTTTGGAGAAAAGCGTCTGAAGAGTTAAGAGCTAGAGTTGACATCAAAGCAGATGGGCAGACTGACCAGACGTTGTAGCGTCAATCGATGTTGGGGGATTAAGAGCCTCTAAACGCTGACTTCTTGGCGTGTTGGAGGCAGTAATATACAAGTAAGAACAAGATTTATCTCTTTTTTGTTACTGGGGCTCGGCATAACAGTGTTTCTTACTTTTCCAGACGTACGATTACAATTTAATCTTCATAAGACATACGAGAACAAAGTAAAAATCGTTATAAAAAATTGATTGTAAACTGTGTTTTTTAACATCTTCATCGAACGCTATTTAAAAATCTTTCCCCTGCAGAGTACTTACGAAACTATTGGTTACCAATTTATTTTACTGCAAATTGCAACATCGAGACTGAGATAGGCATCGCAATAAATTACAGGAGAAGAGCCTTCATGTTCTCGAAGTGTTTTCTCATCTTTAAGCGGCGTACAGGGGCGCGTCTCAGACTCCATGACATTTAGATGGTAATCTGCGTTGAACGTGGTTAACTGCCGAGAAACACAGGTAACTTTCATCCAGCATTTCTCGTGATGGACGCTGCGCTTATTGAAGCTGTTCGGATTTCACCCTTCGGAGGAAAGTGCTCGCGTTTGTTTTGCCTCTGTCGAGCCCTCAATTTCGTTGACAGACTGTTCAGAACACAGGAAAATCGAAAGGGGCCGTATCCGCCATTTTAATGGAGGCTTTGCGCGCAGATTACAAATCTGACTCTGCAAATAGTGCTCGTTTTCATTAGCTTTGTTTTTGGGTGAGTGCAACAGAAAAAAAATGAACAATCAAAACATTAGCTGTGAATGGATGAAGTTTAGAAACATTTTCTGTGCCAGTTCCCATTTTTTTTACAATACCGATATGTAACTTTTCACACCGAAGGGTCTTCAACTTTCAAAAATATTACTGATTAATTACATACAGATGAAGTCGTAGGCAAATCATTGACTGTCTGAAATTGCTTTACCTGTTGTATTTTCCCTATTTTCGGGGCATTGAATTTGCTTATTTTCTCATATTTATGCACGTAATATTTTAAATAAAACAAAAAATTGGCTAAATAACAGTTGTTTTCCAAGATGAATGAATTATAAGCAATGAACGAGTAATATATTTGTGTAATGAAAGAAAAAGAAGTGTACTGGCGTGAATAATTTGAAGAATTGAAATAAAAAAAGGATGTATGTGCCATTTCTGTTAAATTCACGTTTTTACTAGAATAATAATGAATTAATCGAGCCCTACAACACAAAATTCAGACTATTTCTTGATAGTGTTTTCGGGGTGATTATAAATGGCAGGAGTTTGTGTATGTACAAATTGGTTTAAACATATATTAACTCATTTTCTCGAAAGAATGAAAATGGCATTACATATTTGTTTTTTATTTCGAGCATTCATTTCTTATTGACAGACAACCAAGATTTGTTGAGTGATGTCTTTCTTGCCACACGACCACACTCACACACGATTGAAGTCACCTTGTGATTACGACTGTTGTCTTCTCATACCACTTCGTGTCACATCTGAACCACCATGCCATCCCCAATCATTCGTAGTCATCGTGCAGCCTTCAGCACAACTGCCCCAATTCATAATAATTTCTCACCATTTATCCCTTGATGGATACTTCCTTTTATTATATATTACCGTAAGTTTGCCTGAATATCTTTTGTGTATCGATTTCAATAACCATTTAATACGTCTGCTCATTAAAATATCTTGAGCCATTCTTCGAGCGGATTTCGTCTGGTAAGTTGCTGCTCGAATCATAGTATGTGACGAAACATCTTTCTGAACTTAATGACGCTGCAAAAATTTTTAAGTAGCGTTATTTTTCAATCAAGTTGCCGCTTTCACGTCTCATTGCCAGAGCTGTTGATCGCTTTGAATGGGACTTCTCGCCAGTCGAGTGATTCTGTTCAAAAGTGGACGAGGATTCAATGAACGGACTTGTTAAAGAACGTACTTGGAGTTAAAAGGTAACGTACTCAGGTGATTCATTAGATCCACACTCTTAGTTACTATTCGGACAGAAATTTCCTCTGAAGAAAAACGAAGAAAGACAGTCTTTCCAAGTGTATCTACCTACCTTTTTCTACTTCCCTACGACCTCCTCTGTAATCAGCTAGGTTGGTTACTTGCTCATGCTTACCTTTCAGTTAGATCTGTTGTGTAGATGATAGGAATTCAATTCAGTTACCTGTGAAACATGACCCCTTTATCATGAACAATAATATTTTTTTCAAATTTGAAGTTCAACATTGCAGTTGATATCCATTTTTGATATTTAAGTCTCCAAGTATTTCATGACTTCAAAATCTTATAAAGTTGTTGGAATATCAATTATGACACGAATTAACAAACTTATAAGAATTTCTGGATTTA
>BOPP01000147.1:1665368-1680636 GCA_017312745.1 Gryllus bimaculatus
GATATCCATTTTGATATTTAAGTCTCCAAGTATTTCATGACTTCAAAATCTTATAAAGTTGTTGGAATATCAATTATGACACGAATTAACAACTTATAAGAATTTCTGGATTTATAAATGTGTCTAGTGATATGATATGCTGCAGTATGTAGCATGAATACTCAATGTCTAGGGCTTCGTATTCGGATGAAGTAAAATCTCGAATTAATTTAATTGCTTTTAGAGACGAAGAGGGAAAAAGAGACCGAGTGAGAGAGAGGGAGGGAGAGAAAAGGGACCGAAAGAGTGAGGGATAAAGAGACCGAGAGAGAGAGGGATAAAGAGACCGAGAGAGAGAGGGATAAAGAGACGAGAGAGAGAGAGGGATAAAGAGACGAGAGAGAGAGGGATAAAGAGACCGAGAGAGAGAGATAAAGAGATCGAGAGAGAGATAAAGAGACCGAGAGAGAGAGGGATAAAGAGACCGAGAGAGAGAGGGATAAAAAGAGACCGAGAGAGAGAGAGGGATAAAGAGACCGACGAGAGAGAGGGATAAAGAGACCGAGGAGAGAGGATAAAGAGACGAGAGAGAGAGAGGATAAGGACCGAGAGAGAGGAGAGGGATAAAGAGACCGAGAGAGGGATAAAGAGACGAGAGAGAGAGGGATAAAGAGACCGAGGGAGGGAGATAAGAGTCGGAAAGAGAGGGGAAGGGGGGTATGACGTCTGCCGGGTTCTGCTAGTAATGTGATATAGTACGTGCCGTTGGAGGTCTTGTGGAAAAGGCGAGGGAGGCGGCCCGTGCCGTAGCGCGTGGCGGGGGCGTCGCCAGGCAGTTTAGGCGGGCGCCCGCCGCCCGCAGGTGTCGAAACGGAGCGGTGCGGCGTGGGGCCCGGCCAGGGGTGCGCAAAGTAGCCTTCCACCGCACACCCTGCGCCATTGTACGTCGATTTTTTCTTTTATTCAGTATTCACATGCGTTAGACTCTGAGGGTTTTGACAGACGGTTAAGAAATACAAAATGTAATTGCAGAATGTAATTGAGAGTGCATGAGTTCACGGAAAAAATTAGCTATTCCATCATACGGATTAAATTAAATCAACTGCAATGTTGAACTTCAAATTTGAAAAAATATTATTGTTCATGATAAAAGGGGGTCATGTTTCACAGGTAACTAATTGAATTCCTATTATCTACACAACAAATCTAACTGAAAGGTAAGCATTGAGCAAGTAACCAACCTAGCTGATTACAGAGGAGATCGTAAGGAAGTAGAAAAAGGTAGGTAGATACACTTGGAAAGACTGTCTTTCTTCGTTTTATTTCTTCAGAGGAAATTTTCTGTCCGAATAGTAACTAAGAGTGTGGATCTAATGAATCACCTGAGTACGTTACCCTTTAACTCCAAGTACGTTCTTTAACAAGTCCGTTCATTGAATCCTCGTCCACTTTTGAACAAGAATCACTCGACTGGCGAGAAGTCCCATTCAAAGCGATCAACAGCTCTGGCAATGAGACGTGAAAGCGGCAACTGATTGAAAAATAACGCTACTTAAAAATTTTGCAGCGTCATTAAGTTCAGAAAGATGTTTCGTCACATACTATGATTCGAGCAGCAACTTACCAGACGAAATCCGCTCGAAGAAATGGCTCAAGATATTTTAATGAGCAGACGTATTAAATGGTTATTGAAATCGATACACAAAAGATATTCAGGAAACTTACGGTAATATTATAATAAAAGGAAGTATCCATCAAGGGTAAATGGTGAGAAATTATTATGAATTGGGGCAGTTGTGAAGGCTGCACGATGACTAAGAATGATTGGGGATGGCATGGTGGTTCAGATGTGACACGAAGTGGTATGAGAAGCCAACAGTCGCAATCACAAGGTGACTTCAATCGTGTGGTGAGTGTGGTCGTGTGGCAAGAAAGACATCACTCAACAAATCTTGGTTGTCTGTCAATAAGAAATGAATGCTCGAAATAAAAACAAAATATGTAAATGCCATTTTCATTCTTTCGAGAAAAATGAGTTAATATATGTTAAACCAATTTGTACATACACAACTCCTGCCATTTATAATCACCCCGAAACACTATCAAGAAATAGTGTGAATTTTGTGTTGTAGGGCTCGATTAATTCATTATTATTCTAGTAAAAACGTGAATTTAACAGAAATGGCACATACATCCTTTTTTTATTTCAATTCTTCAAATTATTCACGCCAGTACACTTGTTTTTCTTTCATTACACAAATATATTTACTCGTTCATTGCTTATAATTCATTCATCTCTGGAAACAAATGTTATTTTAGCCAATTTTTTGTTTTATTAAAATATTACGTGCATAAATATGAGAAAATAAGCAAATTCAATGCCCCGAAAATAGGGAAAATACAACAGGTAAAGCAATTTCAGACAGTCAATGATTTGCCTACGACTTCATCTGTATTGTTAATTAATCAGTAATTATTTTTGAAAGTTGAAGACCCTTCGTGTGAAAACTTACATATCGGTATTGTAAAAAAAATGGGAACTGGCACAGAAAATGTTTCTAAACTTCATCCATTCACAGCTAATGTTTTGATTGTTCATTTTTTTCTGTTGCACTCACCCAAAAACAAAGCTAATGAAAACGAGCACTATTTGCAGAGTCAGATTTGTAATCTGCGCACAAAGCCTCCATTAAAATGGCGGATACGGCCCCTTTCGATTTTTCCTGTGTTCTGAACAGTCTGTCAACGAAATTGTAGGGGCTCGACACAGGCAAAACAAACGCGGGCACTTTCCTCCGAAGGCGTGAAATCCGCACAGCTTCAGCGTCCATCACCGAGAAATGCTGGATGAAAGTTACCTGTGTTTCTCGGCAGTTAACCACGTTCAACGCAGATTACCATCTAAATGTCATGGAGTCTGGAGACGCGCCCCTGTACGCCGCTTGAAGATGAAAACACTTCGAGAACATGAAGGCTCTTCTCCTGATAATTTATTGCGATGCCTATCTCAGTCTCGATGTTGCAATTTGCAGTAAAATAAATTGGTAACCAATAGTTTCGTAAGTACTCTGCAGGGGAAAAGATTTTTAAATAGCGTTCGATGAAGATGTTAAAAAACAAGTTTACAATCAATTTTTTATAACGATTTTTACTTTGTTCTCGTATGTCTTATGAAGATAAAATTGTAATCGTACGACTGGAAAAGAAAGAAACACTGTTATTGCCGAGCCCCAGTAACAAAAAAGGAGATAAATCTTGTTCTTATTTGTATATTACTGCCTCCAACACGCCAAGAACTCAGCGTTTAGTGGGCTCTTAATCCCCCAACATCGATTGACGCTACAACGTCTGTCAGTCTGCCCATCTGCTTGATGTCAACTCTAGCTCTTAACTCTTCAGACACTTTTCTCCAAAATTGATACTCCGATCTAAACTAACTCGAGGCCCTAAGAGTTTGAAAGCGATATTTTGATTTTGAGGTAATTTACATGAAGCATCAACATTTTCTACATTTTCTCAAAAATGGCTCTAAATGTTTTGATTAAATTTTGTCCTCGGGTGTCTTAAAGAACACTCAAAAGAAAGGCGTAAATCTCATTTTCATTGGAATCCCTGATTTGGCGGTAACTCCAAAACATAAAATATTTTCGGGATCTGCTTACAACTACAGTATTAAAAGAGAAATTATTTCTTAATGAAATCTGTTGTTCAAAGACATATCTTGAAATAAGGTCATGTACAATTGTTTGGAAATATTACTACTTTTCGCGTAATTTTGCGTGAATAATAGGCAATTTTTAAACAAATAGTGTCTCAAAAGCTGTCCCAAGTACAATATTGATTTTTTGTCATAAAATAAATCTGTTCTAAAAAATCAGATCCTTAAATAAAAGTTATGTAAATTTTAAAAAGCGAATAGTTCACGCGCAACTTTTGCTTGACGTTAATGCAATTTTGAAAAAAACATTTCTCAATTATTTCCTTTAATTAATTTTTTTTAATGGAGAGACCAAAGAACGCTTAAAAAGTGGCACAGGTGTCATTCCCGTTGAACTCCCTGTATTTTGTCAAATTAAAAAGAAATAATGCTAGAAAGTACGAACTACTGTATCATCACTAGTTTTGTAGGTTGGGAAGTAGAAATACGGCTCCACATAAAGGTAGTTAATCAAAAGTCATTAATTTGAATCGATAGCAAGATTCAAAATTGATTGCATGTAAATTTTATACTATTTTTTTCAACTGATGTAGGAGAAGAAAATATAATGATCATTGAAAGAAATTTCATATCCAAAAAGAAAAGAAACGATTAGAAAGTAAACTGTTAATATCAATAAACTGTGACCCTCATCAAGGACTGATTTGAGTGTAAAATAAGCCATTAAGAAGTGTGTTATTGCAGTAATATTTCAACTTCGAGGCCTTTTACGCAGCAAGACATAAATAGCTAAGCATGCACGTATTCTTGTAATCGTCACCCTTTAATTTCATTTCTCATTTGCTTTAGTTTTTCATTTACAACCATAATGTAACATTTACTACATTATCGGACAGGGAGAATTTCAATGTGCACATACACAAATCACATCATACAAATTAGATCATTAATATGGAAATGTATGCATGCAAATTAAAAGCTCTAACATTGACGTATAATTAAATACGTCCATAGACATTTCTGCAGGTTGCAAGTATTAATAGCTAATTTCAGCTCTGATTAATTTTCAAGGTTATTTACAAATTACATTAGACAAACCAATTTATATAGAATGTTTCAAATAAACTTTTGAACCTTCTTTAAGAATATTCAGCAAACATCACTCATTAGTAACTTAATGAAGAATTAAAGAAATTAACCTTCTTAGAGCACTAAAAACAATTGCCTTTAATACCTCTGAAAACGATTCTCAAATTTCAGGATCGCGCTTGCACTATATTTTATTTTCTACTTACCTATGGTCAAAGGATTTAAGGAAGCATGAGAATAATGTCATTGGACTCACCTGAAAAGAGAGAGAGAGAACATTCATTAGTCACATAAAAACTCAGCGCGCATGAAAATATGAAGTAATGCAGCAATAAATCACATGGAAAGAATTGACTAATGTTAATTAAAAGCAACTGAATATTTGCAATAGTTTGCCAAATAATCTGCGTTTTAAGCATTATTTGGAAGTAGTCAAATGTTATCGAATTTACTGCTTTCTGAGTCCACTCTTTAGGTTATTTGTTGGAAGTTGCTAGATGAAACTCTTAATTATGAAGAATTAAAATGTATTATCTTAAATATCACTTGCAAATTCGTTATTCGATTTGTTTTATTTTTTCAGGAACTTGCCACCCTTATTATGTAACGCCATATTACACTTAGCTTGTCCGAGCACATAGTTCTCTAGTACTTGTACGCAAGGAAATTTTGTTCCAAGCCTGAACCAGTTGAAAGCTGACGTCGCAATCCAGCTTGAAGTATGGATCTCTATCTCATCTCTGGTCACACAAAGTGCGAGAGTCCTACTTATAGTTCGTGACTTATTCAAGAGGCATGAGACCACAATCAAATTGGCTGCAAAAAGAATAGCACAGTCAAACATATGTATGACCTCAGAAGTATGACACGAACGTGGAAAATCAGTGTGTTGAAGGTATATTTGAAGAAAGAAAAAAAAAAGAAAACGGAAGTGAAAGTTCTGCAAAACCGTACGTTTCAATGAACGAGATCTCTTAAACTGGGGAACCAAGATTGGGTTTGCAGGTCCCCTGTTCTAGCTTGTTGAAGAAACGAGAATGAAGAAATGCTGCTGTCAAGTTTAAAACCGAGCTATGTTACACCAATCTCGGGCGATTTGACATTGTTTTACTTTGCCCTTATCGTCCCTACCGGTGAAGACCTGGTAGGCCGGGTTTTCCCCCAACGAGGTATCTCCCACCAGGGACCACCACCCCAGCCGGGACAAGCTCTAAGCTCCCGACCGTACTTCTAGCATGTGTATTAGAGTAGAGCGTGTTAGCGTAGGTGTGTGTAAGTAACGGGTAAAACAGGGGAAGAAAAGATCGCGCGCGGTCCGTGCATTCGGGAACAGCTCCGGCATTCGCCTGGTATTGATTTGGGAAACCACAGACAACAAACGATCAGAGCAGCTGGCTGCTACAATTCTCATATAGACAGCGACTGAATTCGATGAAGCTGTGTAGCTAGTGTCGGAAATCTTGCCGCTGTCACACGGGGGCTTAACCAAAGGTCCGCCCGGTCAGAGGCACTGCAGTGACGTCAGTTGATGCCCTGAGCCACCTCTCCCGGTCTGAACGTTAATGGTTCCCTTGGGTGCTGCTCGTTGCAAATGCTTGGACGGTCCCACGTCCATTATTGTTCAGCCTCGTCCGCCCGCAGCAGAGAAGAAAGGGGGCGTTGGGTTCCCGGAACGCGGGACCTTCCCCGGGGCGGGGCGGGGCGGGCAAGCGGGGTGGAACAGGTCGGGGCGGGAGGTGGGCGCGGGCGGGACGGGGCATGGCGGTGGCACGGGCGGGGTGGTGCGGGAAGGGGGACGACCGCGCGCAAGAAAGCAAAAGCGGCGAGAGGGGGGCGGGGCGGGTATGCGTCCCCGATTTCGACCCCGAGGCCGTCGAATTTCCCTCGCGCCGCGCTCTCCTCCTCATTTCCCTGTCGCCCCCACCCGGGAGGGGCAAGCAGGCTTGGTTGGGGAAAACCCCAGTGGGCGACGGTAGGTCGCCGCCGATCTCACCATCCAGACGGAAGACCACCGCCACTTCCAGCAATTAAAACATGCACTGCATTTACAGACGAAGCAAGCAGGCTGTATCTAGGTCCATGTAATAGAGTACGTTACGGCAGGGATTCCCAAACTTTTGCTTTCATGGAACGTTTGTAAGTGAATTGTTTGCTTAATCGACATGCTCTCTCTAATATTCAGCACCCGTAATTATAAATCGCAGAGATGCCTGTAATATAACAAATTTGTTATAGCAATATTCTCTATTTTCAATAATTGAAGATGCTTTTGCTTTTAACTTGCTGCCTTTCTAATTGGCATTGTAGTGTAATCGTTAAAAAATGCTTTATAAGAACATTTCTCCTGTGCATGTTGTGGAGAGAATTTTCTTGCGTGATTAGAGTACGTACTTACAAATCCTTGAGTTTTTTAACACATTCTCACTTCTAAATATGGAAGACGAATACGAAAGGTGACAGACAAATTTGTACTGTATAGTATTATTTGTTTGTTGCTTGCAAAAAATAATCAAGTTCATTAATTTTATTGTAATCAATGGATTCTTGATTATAATGATCAGTAGCTAATTCATTTCCGCGTATGACCCAATGACCCGTTGCCCATCATTGATCCCCTTCAAAATATCACTCATATCACCTCAAGGGGTCGATGCCGACTCATTGTTACTCGGATAATACAATACACACATTCGTCTCACTGTTTGCAACACGGGTTTGCGCTTTTCATATAACAATACGTGCACGTGCACTAACAAATAATGTTGCGTTTACGTAGTATAACATGTTTCGCAAGCGCAACGTAGATTTCTTCATTATCGAATGGACGGTTCTGAGCTCACAGCGGACGAAAGCATTTTAACTGACTTTCTGTAATCGAATTTATGTAAGGGCTCTTGAACCCTGCTCTACAGTAACGAGAAGTCAGATTATAGAACGGAGTTGTATCCGAACGTTACGAAAGGCTGACTTCGACAGCGCAAGCAGCTCGAACATTTACTACATCGTAGGCGTGGATAATTGGGTTGAGGATGACGTATCAGCCTCATAAATTCCCGGTTTCTCTGTTAAAAGTGATTTGGTAAGGGTATGGCTCAAAAACATTGCTGAAATCACTCTACACGCTGCTCTGCAACAAATTTATTCATTAAACCAGTGGTAGCAGTACACGCCTGCACCAGAAGGCATTTCTCTCGTCTTCAATTGAATTCTAACAGACGTTTAATTTCACCCGTTCAGGTTTACACGTCCCGTGCATACCGGAACTACTTTCACCTTTCCGGGTTGACAGTTCTGTGCCCGGTAGATGCGTTCACGGCAAAGCTGAACAACGAATGGCTTCATCAACGAGCTCAGAAGGGAAACCGCACGTTCTCGCTACTTCTAATGGCAAAAGTACGCTTTCAGACGCTCGTTTTTTTCCCGGACGGGTAAAAAGTGCGAATAAAACAGTCACACGTCCGGATCCCGTTTGTGGCTCTGAGCTGCTTAATTACCGCCAGCGCAGTCGATGAGCGTCCTGTTCGTTGCTAAATGAAATCGCTTGTTCAGAAGTAGGAATTTTCCATTTCATTATTGATCGAATCCCTGTTTCGTATTTTTGTTTGTGGAATTAAAAAATATTTTTATTGTTTTATTTAATTAGATTCCTTTGCATTGCAATTTTGTTATTCGTCGGCTAATTCGGTAACTCCATTTTTTGAAAGTCACAGCTAGTCCCATACGCGACGCTGACCAACATCGGTAGCGGCCAAAAAAACTTCTTCCGGGTGATTAGGATCTCACAGGTCGGATCTTGGACAGGTGCCAGCAATTGGCTTTATGATTTCAACATCAGTGAGTCTATGGCGTCTGCAGCGACCACAGCCATGATCACCTGACCAGGAAAAGGTAGGTCATGAAGGCGAACCCTCTTCTCTTTCAACTTTGGCAACCTTACGATTCTGCGAGCGTGTCGATAGTAATAAGAGTCTAATGTCGCGAATCGTTGTCGTCTCTCAATTGTTCTACGAGGCATTCCATTAGATGCTTATGCGTTACACGTAGTCCTATTGAAGCGATCCCTTACTGCATGTCACAATTTTCGCTGGGGTATCGAGAATATAAAAAGGAGAGGATTAGAAGGACTGAGTAAAATATAAGAATACAAAAGAGAAAAGAGGAAAATAAGAATAAAGAGAGAAAAGAAACAGAATAAGAAGAGACCATCCACTAATTCACGTAACGAATCGTGTACAAGCTCAGTCTTTTTTCTCGCATGAAGCCCTGGCGCACTGGTGTCCGAACAGCTAGTCGAAGCACAATAACGCCTATCGCGACACATTATCGGGGAAGGTAGTATAGTACCAGCCTCCCCAGTGAAGGTAGAATTAAGTACTTTAAGTTTTAAAAAATCGCATTTTGAAAACGAGGCTACAGCATTATAAAAATTAAGGTTTAGCACCTTTGAGCACGTATTGAGAAAATAATTATTAAGAAAACACTCTAAAATTAAAGAAATATGTTGATGTTTTTCAGATTTTACCATTAAAATCAGGAAATATGGAAGTTAATTTAATATTTCACCACTTGTGACCTTGTACAAATATAAAAGCGAAAGAAACGTCAAAAGTAACGCGTGCATTGTAAGTTCAGGGCCGCCCTCACATTCTCCTGAACTTGTCCGTACAGCGAACGGAGGAAGCTGAGCGAGACGCCCTGAGCGCTCAGGCTTTCAGGATCAGTTCTTTTTAGTTGTTCATTGATATTTTTACTTGGTTTTGTCAGTTAAATCTTAATTATAAATCAATAATTAGGGCCACTCTCAAATTATTACATTTTCAAACATCGATGTGTTGTTGTCGATGTCACATCCCTAGTTAAGAGAGAGAACACGAAGGAAAGCATAAAATGCCATTTAGCAATTATATCGCAGATTCACGACCATTTAGCACATTGAATGCAATTTTGCATTTTGCGAACGATTCCGCATTTTATCGTACATTGAAATCCTTTAGACACATTTAGCAACGACAGTCAAACATAGAATTACTATTTTTTCAGCATTTCGTAACATTTCGCAAATTTAGCAATTGTCGTCCGGATGGCTAAGATCTCTAAGATCGCTAAGTCCGAAACGATCTCGGACTGAAAGGTTCGAATCTCGTCTCGGGCACGGTTGTATTTGTGTTCTTCCTTTCACATATCACATCATACTGTTAACCATATCGTTAAACTATAGTGGTTGCTAATGGCTTGGTTGTTGATGCGACCTTTAAAAAAGTTTTAAAAAAATATTAGCAATTGCTTAAAATCTACCATACGCGTTATATTCCGTTCTTGCGTTGTGGGCTGGCAGGAAGAGTGCAATTTCATTTTTCCTTCGGTAGACTATAGTGTCGCTAATGATCTAGCTGTTGATGCGACCTGTACACAAGTTTTAAAAAATTAGCATTGCTTAAAATCTACCATTTATTTGCGTTGTGGCCTATTCCGTTTGTGGGCCCTGGCCGGAAGATGCACTTTCATTTGTTCCTTCGGCGGGGACGCAGGGAACGCGCGTCGCATGCGGCGCCGCTGGCACGGAGCGTGCGCGTCGGGGCGCGTCCGCGTGACAAATGAAGGCTGGCGCGCGCGCAGCGGAGCGCGACGGCCAGCGCGCGACAGCACACGAGGGAGTCGCCTCTCCCACGCGCGGGGTCACGCCAGCTCAGCGCCCCCGGCGTCACACACACGAACGCACATCACCCACACCACCCACCGCAACCCTCTCGCTAGCCGTGCAAGTTAAAAACTCCATTTTGAAGTGGGGATTATTGTCTTCTTACGTTCGTATGTACGAAAGGCTTAGGGCAGAAAATGACAAGCTACAATTTGACCAGAATCGAGACGTTCACATTTACGATTTCTGAGCGAACTTCTACCTCTGGCGTGCATCTTGTAACTGCCCTAAGCCCTTCAAAAGATAATTAAACTGTTCGGAAATTACCGATCATCTTTTTTCTCGTATTTTTTTTTTTTTCAGCTGACAGGGGTGAGGCTTTATGTCCCGATGGGACGAATATTCGACAGTACGCTAGACACCAACATACGCGTGGGCTCCTTTGAACTGGAGCCAGCAGAACCCGACAACACACACAAGCGACAAACAACCATGCCCAAGCCGGGACTCGAACCTGCGACCCTTCGAAGCGGTGAGCCGATACACGGTCCTATGCAAGTGAGTCATTCAGGCCGGCACTCTTTTTTTATTATTTAAGGTCGCTTTGTAGCTACTAAGTTCATATTGCAACTTAAGTAAAGGTACTTGAGTAAACTTGAGTAAAGGTGTACCGTCCCAGGCGGGATACGAACCCGCGACCGACTCTTCCTTCTAAGTGGTCTAGGCCTTTTCAATCGTTGTGATAGAAACTTTGACTACAGGGACACTTTAGTATCGTATGAAACATTGACTCAAATTACGACTGTAATGTTTCGCACGATGCACCACCGTGGAAGTGAAATCAAGTGGCCAACTGATTCCTCCGCATCGCAGGCCGAGCCAGAAGATGGGCACTGTGGACGATGCATGTGTGAAATGCGGGGTTGTAATGAGTGCGGCAGTTATTTGGAGTTCGTGACAGTGCAACTGCACCGTTGCATCCTGCAAAAAACGGAGGATTACAGAAGCGCACCGTCCCTTTCAGGCGGAATATATTCTTCTCACGAAATCCGAGGAAAAAACTCATTACGCTATTCTTGTCTTTCTCATTATTCTTTCTCTTTTTAAACTTTTTGGTGTGGTTTATGGACAAAAAAAGACACACAAGAAAGTTTGAAAAGAGAATATGCGAGATACGTGTATAATTTCTTACACATTTCGTTCTGCAGTCTGCCTTTGAGAGAGATCGTGAACACAGCCTCCACGAGATGTTTTAGAAATGTTTGGCTCTCGGAGGGGCAATCTTTTGAAGCCCCTCCGATTGTGCCCCTCCGATTCAGCGCAAACTCCACTTCCTAATGCCAACGACACGAGCGCTGCCGTCGCTATTGAGAACAGAATTTTATTCTCTGTCCGCTTGTATAGGATTTTCGAATTTAGTGACGATTAACTTTTTTCTCCTTGTTTGAGGTCGCTTTTTAACAACCAAGGTCATACAGCGACCACTATACGTAACACCGGGGATGATGGTAAACGGTAGCGTAATTCGCAAACTCGTCTACGAACACACACATCCAACCGGGCACGATTCGAACCCGCGGCACTTCAGGGACGAGGCACAACCCTTCAGCCTTAGCGGCGTCAGCTATCCTGGCCGGTGACGATGAACTTTGAATTACGTATGATGTGTACTTGATATAATATAATAATGAGAAGTCTTGTTCAAAATATGCGAGTATTGCACAGCTTCTAAGGAGCTGTGTTAACACTGCGTTTAGAGTTAGTTCTACTTCCGCGCTAAAGGGGCGCTGCGAGCACACTAAATCGAGAGGCGTCGACGAGAAACTTTGTGCACATGTTAGAAGGTCGTAAACGCGTGAACTTCAACTACCTTTACTAACGAGGAGGCCATCCCCACTCCAACGCACGCACCGGGATGGGTGGCTAGTGGCTCAGCTGATGCCGTTGCAGTGTCTCCGACCGGGAGGTCCTAGGTTCGACCCCAAACGTAACAGGATATTCGACTCGACTGACAATAGCTAGGTCGAGTTCAGTCGCTGACTGGACGGGCCGGCTGTCTGATCGATAGTTTTCCTTGGTTTTTTCGATCAACACCAGGCGAATACCAGAGCAGTACCTTAAGAAACGTGACTCAGACAGTGCGCGATCTTTCCTTCTACTTCCTTGTCTTATCCTCACCGCTTACATGCTATACGCTAACACATATGCCTCGAGCTTAGAGCTTGTACGGTAACCAGGTATCTCTCACCAGCCGGGCACATCACAAGCCGGGATACGCTCTAAGCTCCCGACTGGTCTCCCGGCATTTGTGTTTGTGTAGTGCATGTCAAGTGTGTATCTAAGTAAGGGATGAGGATAGGACAAAGAAGAGGAAGGAAAGATCTCGCGCGCCCCGTTTGTTAGGGAACTACTCCGGCATTCGCCAAGCGTCCTTTGAGAAACTACGGGAAATTACCGATTACAGCTGCCGGCTGCTAGAATTCTCCTCCACACAGCGGCTGACCTAGCTATCTAGCTAGGTTCAAAAATTCTGCCACTGCCCAGACTCCAACCCAGGGCCTCCCTGGTCAGAGGCTCTAGAGTGACATCAGATGATGCCCTGAGCCACCTCTCTCGGTCAATGTATTGAAATAAGTGAACTCACATGTCATCTTTGCTACAGTTCACTTGTCTATATCGTTCGTAACGAACTGCGGACTGGTACATCCTGCACAGACGCCGGCCGTTAAGAGCAGCTTTTCGTTCCTCTAATTACAAATTCGATATTACAACAGTAGGTATTACGACAAATGTTTTTGAGCGGCAACGGGATCGAGGTATGTTGCAACAAGTGATGAGAGGAGTGGAGGTGGTCCGTGGCGCAGGGGGCGTAAGCTTCCCCGGTGCGTTGGCGCCGCTCGGCGTCTGCGTTGGCGTGGGCGTCGGCGTCGCGACGGGCCGGTCAGTGGCCCCGAGGCGTTGGACATCTTTCAGAAAGCGCGCGGGCGTGGGAGCGGCCGCTGGAGGGGGCGCGTGCACAGGCGACGGCCCTTCCCCACTGCAGCGACGCAGCGCCTGGCGGGCACGTCTGCCGTGTGGCGCAGAGCGGGTTTCAAAAACTTTTCGTTATTTAACAATTTATTCTAGAAACATAGTTAATATGTATTAATTTAATAGGATAACGAATATTTAAAACCCACAATTAAAAAAAATGTTCGTACAAGAATGATTGACAATTTGTATTAATAATAACCTCTGAAATGACATTATATTACTCACGTAATATGAATGACACGAAACACCAGATACTATTTAATTGTTCCGATTTTACCACTTATTCATACAATGCCATTCTCTTAATGTTTCATTCATCGTGAACTGGATATTCATCATGAAGTCTTGAGATGTAATTCAATGAGCACTTCAATGGGAGAAAGAGTTCAGCGAGGGAGTGTGGAGGCTGGCGCTTTTGACAAGCACCGAAATTCCGAGAGGAATTCGTATTCTAACTGAAACAAAACGGCAAGGTTTCGTCTCCAATGCGATGGCTCGTTGCAGGCGCGGTGTTCCGCAGGGCGCGGTCTCGGGCTGCTCTCGCGGTCCAGGGCGTTGAAGTCTCCGGGGGAGGGGCCGCCAGGGTCAGCGGCCTCGCGCCGCCGGCGGGGGTGGAGGAGGAAAAGGGAGAGAGATTAACCTTGCCGATGATTTTGATGGGGTGTTGCGTACTACGTTATAAAGTAAATGATGGACCATATTAGAGATTGGAGGAACGAGAGATCCAACGACACCTGCCGCAAACCCGTTTGCCCGCCTCCCCACAGCCAATTGATTGATAGATTAAGCGAGTCCGGGCGTGGCAAACTGCGAAGGTCGTTAGTCCCGTAAGTGTAGCACATGCTTTTATCGCGCGAGGTCACTGTGATCTTCCTTCGCCGTTAGTGAGATTGGCGCCGACCTACACGCCGGCTTTGCAGGATTTCCCCTCCAGATATCTCACCAACGGGCCATTCGCCCCCCCCCCACCCGGCCACGCTCTAAATCCCGATTGGTCTCCAGCAAGTGTGTAGTATGTAAGTACGTGTGTGTAAGTAAGGGATGAGGATAGGACAAGGAAGAGGAAGAATGATCGCGCGCGGCCCGTTGCCTGCTTGTTAGGGTGCTGCTCCCGCATTCGTCTGATGTTGATCGGAAAAAACACGGAAAACTATCGATCAAGAGCTGCCCGCAAGAATTCTTTCTTTAGACGCTGCTGAATGCGACCCAGCTGTCTAGTTTGTATCGAAAATCCTGCTATAGTCGGAATGTAACCGTAGGACCTCTCAGTCAGAGGCACTATAGTGTTTTCAGCTAGCTGTCCTACTTTTGCGGGCCAAATTCGGGTCATCGATAGACCTGTTTGAACCCATGGCGAGCCGCCGTGTGTTGAAACAGAGTAGACTCAATTTACCCCGTTCGACTGCCTTTTTAATTCTGTGTTAATTTTTCTTTCTTAACAAATACATTCATTTCTTTATAAATAATAAATAATTATGTTTGAACAGTGTTTATATGATTCGGCATTGCAAAATTTTTGCATAGAAAGTATTTTTTGAAACAACTTTTGAGTGCTTATTGCGACTCAGTCATTCGGAATATCTTAGGATTTTAGTCCAAATATTATTAAAATTGTCTTAAGAGCTTATTTTCGAAGTTTTGACGTTCCCTCCACTGACACTCTATATATTGTTGTTATTTTATAATCGATGTTTTCATCAACCATTTGATGATGTACCGATGTTTTGCTGAAATTTGCCGTCCCTGGGCGGGGGTCGCATTCCTGCTCGCGGAGGGGAACGCGCGGCCCCGCCCACTCGCCCACTCGCCATGGCATTGCGCGCGCGCGCGCTTTCGCGCTCTGTGCCAGATACCGCCCCCCCCCCCGCCCT
>BOPP01000147.1:1681270-1774208 GCA_017312745.1 Gryllus bimaculatus
TTTACTTCTCGTTCGCGTAGAATGCCTGTTAATGTGTTTTATAAACTCTTCTCAAGAAAAAAAAAATCGACATTTCTCTCTTTCTATCGGCATATTCCCTCTAAGCTATATTTGTGAAGTAGTGAGCACGTTGCAATTGTTTTATACTGGTACTTAGATTTTTCGATAGTGGCTTAATGACAGTATGCATGTGTTGCACCTCCTGCTTATGAAAGAACAGTCAGTAACGCATATCTAGCGTCACGAGCCTTGTATGAGCAAGAACGTTCGCGCATTAAATTACATGTGTAAGGGGTATAAGGTATGCAAATAGTTGAAGTTAAGATTTATTCAAATTTCTGAAATTTGGGAAAATTGTAAGTTTTTTATTTTTGGATGTACATGTAATTTATACCTCAATTTAGACCTTTCAATATTCTCATAGACCTTAGCAAAAATTATGAGTTTCCTTATATTAAACTCGCTAATTAAACTAATGTCACTGAGGAAGACAAGTGTTGGGTTGTTAATAACAATCTTTTTCCACTACTTTTGTCCACGCAAGTCATCGATTTTCAACCTCTTTGTCTACATACGTTCCTTGTGGTATGTACTTCTTTTTTCTAGGACCATGAGAATGTGCGAGTGTAGATATTACTGTTTATCCCAAAATTTTCTTCCCTTGGATTTGTCGTCAACAGCAAAAATGTCTGGATAGTGTATAGTCCCCTTCTGTAACAATGTGATGTGCTCTGTATCAGTGTGTGCGATCGTTGCCGTTCTGCTGCTCAATCACGTGGTGCGTGTGCCGTGCACTCTTATTGTGAAGACAGGTGTCATGAGCCCTGAGTGAGTGAGTTACAGACTCTCTACGCGCAAACTCAGTCGACACTCAAGACATTGCTGACAAACTGAAAAAGTTCGTAGTCATCTTCGCCGAAATGACGGACGCAACAACGTAGTTTCCACCTCTGTATTATCGCATTTTCTTGGGCGACATTACAATTAAAATCTAAAACTGTGAGACTGAAGCAAATGTTTGCGCCTGAGGCGAAGAGTCTTTTCTACAAAATAAGAACTTTTCAATTCAATTAAGCATTATTTTACGTGCAAGACTAAGTTTCCCAACGCTTTCCTTCACCATCTAGTCTGAATTAAGAATATAAACTCTCGGGCGACGAAACAGGCGATATATAAATTCAAACTCAGAAGTTCCTTTTAGGCTTGAGGAACTTTTTACGTGCCAGTAAATCTACCAACAGGGAACAGACGCGCTTATTTTACCACGAAGGAAAGACTTACGAAGAATGTTTTTTCGCCCCTTTAGAAACAAATCCATGCTGTCGATAGGTTTGAACCGCAAGAAACTTAGGTTTACCAGTATCCTGATAAGACTTTACCATGACCCAAACCCCCTCCGGTTTTCTTGTGTTGAATCTCGCATTAAGGGAATAAAAGAACCTCTGTTATTGAGTTTGCACGTTTCATACTATCGCAATACATAAGATCAATCTGTTTGAAACTGCAAATTGCTTTGCTGTTTGTTGACTTTCTCTCATTCCTTCCAGTGGCCCTCAAATATTTGCTTTCTCGCTAGACATGCTGACGACTTCTACCTGACTGTACAAGAGCCTTCCTTTGCAATTTGCGGAGCGCACCAGCTCCAGAGGCGTCCAGTCACAGCAGGCGTCAACTCGCGGGGTGCGACCCGAGCTAGACTCAATCTGCGCCTGCGGCAGCCACACGGAATCGTCCAGGACTGAGCGATTAGAACAACTATCGATTTTATACGATTAAGCGAAATCGTTACATCGAATATGAGAAGACCGATTTCACACACGCACAACAATTAAATGTTACAAAAGTTTTAGTCCATTACTAAATATTTTGTTTTTAATTGCATTATTACTATCCAATAATTTTATTTTAACAAAATGTAATTCAAGTCGATAATCTGAATTAAATCGATAAAACTTTATTCTAATGGCCCAAACGGTTCTTACGGCATGTAATTTTTCATTTGAGTTATTGCTGCTATTTATATAAATTCTTCATAAAAGACACCAAGTGAAGATATTAATAGTATTACAATACTTTCAAAGGAATTCTCAAAGTTTCCGTTCATTTATGTTGTTGTAGTTAAGGTTTTTTCAAAACCTAATAAACAAACTTTGGAGGAATATTTATGAAAATTACACATGGCATTTAGAAACACTTTGCAAACATTAGATTGCATTTTTTGTGTAGAATAAAAGAAAATAACAAGTGGAACAATTTTTTTCCATTGAATAAACAATATTTCATCCCAATCAATCTAATTCGTCTCATCCACTTTTTCTCTATAGATATATTTATGTTCGTGCCGTTTCCTGGCTGAAGAGGACTTAACATTTCAAGGACGATATAACGCTTCAAAATTCATCAGAAGATATTTCCCCAAAACTTGTTGACGCGTGTTTCCTAAGAAATTCTCAAAATAATAAGTGAACTAAAAAAGAAATATTCCGCCGGTTTACATGAACTTCCGGATTGTTTGTTAAGCGCTTGCTATACATTAAGTCATTATTTTACCGTCTCTCGTCTCGGGTTTTTGCCAAAAATGACTAAAGGGCTGGAATATAGTTTCAGCAAACGCCGACGTGTGTAATTATAATCGTAGTAATCATATTCATTAGATGACAGTATCAACAGCTCACTACAAAAAATTCACATACAGTACACGTCATTATTTTACAACACCTTGCCAGATGACATTAAACGATTAAACTCGACACAAAAGTTTACGTCCCAAGTAAAATATTTTTTGCTGCACAATTGTTTCTATACATTTAGAGACTCTACCGAGCATCCAAAACGAAAGTAATATTAATTTTAACATTTAGAGGATTATTCACCATTTGGATTGTATAATTCTAAAGAACCTGTAACAATAATTGTACTTCAGTTTCTGAGTCGATGACCCCCATCAGATCCCCCATCGATCAGATTTTCGTCCAGCTTCCCTGATTCTTTGAGCGAATGCTGCGATGGGCCCTTGTTTTTCTTCTAGACATTAACATGCATACCTTTGCACTTTTTCGTAAGCGCATTGGAGAATTTAGTTATTCAAATAACCGCTGTCCATGTTCTCGCGGCAGTAACCCGAAACAAGGCCGTCAGGGGTTCGAGTCAAAATCTGCACCTAATTTGCCTAATTCTCGCCAGTACGCCCAATACCCAGTCTGTCCCATGTACTTAATTAACTGTTAGCTGTTTCTGGCGTTAAATAAATAAATATTAATACCCATTTATTTATGACACAACATAATATTAATCGATTATTAGGTCAACTGATTCATTTAGAGAGGTTTCGCTGATAGGTCTGCGAACTCGCTTTCCACGACGCGACCCCGGGTTCGATTCCCGGTCGGGCAAGACTATAATGTCCTTGCAATGTCCTAATGTATGTTCCTGTGTGACGTTGAGAAAGCTCACTTCTGAAGCTTGAAGTTGAGAAGACCAGCGTAGAAATGTAGAAATACGGCGTAGAAATGTCGGTGTTAACCACACGTACTCCGCAACCCATGGCCGCGAGACCGGGACGCTGCTGGTAGGCTCTGGCCCGTTCGCGGGCAGTTGCGCCAAGTACAGACAGATTAATTTAAGACGAATAATATGCAGATACAAATGGAATAATTCCAGTAATCGCGCACGCCACGTGCGGCGCGGGAGAGGGGGGGGGCGAGTGCAAGCAGCATAGCGTCACGCGCACCGCGTCGCCGCCCCCGCCGCTGCTGCTGCTTTCTCCGCCGCTGCGGCGAGAGACGTATGGGCAGCGGCCGGCGGCGCCCCGGGGGCTGTGCAGCCGGCTGGTCGCGAGCAAGGGCGACGCTGCGAACGCCGTCGTTAGTGCCGGAATTTACGTAGCGGGTCTCGAGCCATCAGGTCCGCTCTGCCGTCCGCAAATTGCATTACGCTACTTTCACCATCGAACGGCGAAATAAAATATCGGACGACGAAACAGGCGAGTTGAAGCTTCTTTTAGCCTTGAGATCTTTTACGTGCAGTAAATCTAGTCCATGGGACAGCCGGCTTTACTTCCCCTCCAAAGGTAGGCGTACAAAAGTGTTGGTTTTTTTCGCCTTAAAAAATTCACGTGTTTGAACCCGAAATATTGGGTACAACAACCCGGTTCGCTTACCATTATACCACAGAAACAGTAACTCGCGCAACTTTCATACACCGGTGCATCGCTTCCTGTGGGACCAGCGACACTTGCTGCTTTTGCTTCTCGTTTATTAATCAATGTAGGGTGATGTCTGGAATTGCGAACCATTTTCAGCCAAATTTAACTTTGTCGGTTTCTAATGCGTTCACATGAACTAATTTTTTTTAGCGTTTAGGGCTGTTAATAGAACTATCAACAGATATGTTGTATCAACAGAGATGTTAATAGAAATATCAATAAGGGCTTTTAGATAGAACCTCTGCAGACTATGGGGCAATTGTGTACTGTGCTTGGCATTCTTACACGATCTAATTGTTTCGCGATTGGGGCAAATGTGTACGAAAGAGCTGTTCAAGACGAACAAAAACGTACAGGACTACTGATTTTTTGGATGGTGGGGGTATCAAGACATTTTTTTTGTTCCCAATCTTTTCATTCACGTAGGTACAATTCACATTCACTAGGAAGTGCAAGCTGTCCTATTTACAGATTTTTTTAAAAATGAGTACTCATTTCCCTAAAGAAAACATTTTCTCCACTCCACCCTTTTTGTTTTGTTTTCGCGATGTCTTTCTTCCCTAGTTAATAAATCCGCTGGAAATGTCTGCACCATTTCATTTTTCAACATCTTGGTTCAATCATATTTTTTCGCGTTTCTCTCTTCATTCCGGGTTTATATTACAGTGAAATAATTACGAGGATTTTAATTTGAATTAATTCGAAAACAGGAAATCACAATACAAAAATTTAAACGCGTTTTGCCTTATAACTCCAAGTGGGTTCATTCAATAATAAGGTTCCTTGATAGTGTCTAGTCAAACTCTATAAACAAGGAGTCGAAAGCAAATCTAAAACCATTTAAATCAACAGTTTCATTGAAAGTTTCGCCCATACAACTCATTTTTGTAAATATTCTATTTCAAAAAACAATAATACGAATGTTCTTCAGCGGACTATTCTTCCGAACACGATTCTTACGGTATAGTTTTTATGCTTCCACCATTTTTCTTCATACAAGAAACTGCCAAATGGAAATCAATGATAGAGAGTTGACTACGCATACTCCAGTACAAGTTCAGTACTTCAATATAAACATTTTGTTTGAATTTTTTTTTAAAGAAAAAAAAAGACCACAAAATAATTTTCATTCGAACCTTTTTCAATACAACATTCTTAACCAGACTCTACACGATTAAACATTTTACGTCCATACTTGAAGGATTGTGAATGCCCAATTCCTTCACATTCCATTGTAAAATTTTGTCAAAGGATTTGCCTACTGTTGGGATGTGCCAGATTGCAATTAAAAAATATATAAAATAAAAACGTTCGTACTTGCAAGTTTGGGAAAATAGCAGTCCAAACCCGGTAACCACAAGACTTTCATTTTTATTATTTGCTTTCCTTCTCTATCCTGAAGTTTGTACCAAGCTCGCGGTGCTTCAATGCTTTCACGCTACAGAAGCACATAGCGGGCGCTGCCGTGTGTCCGGTGCAGTTAAAGCTTTCTCCTCCCACACCGCTGTACGAGCGCGAAAGTATTTTATGATTTGCTCACATCGTGAAATGTGTCACTTGACTTCCCATGCCCTGTGGTCAAACCGCAGTAACACATCGTAAACATTATTGTAAGAATAATTTATTACGTAGTTTCGTTTTCTAGAAATTATAAATTGAATTACGTGTTAAATGTTGTCAAAAGGTGAAACGGTTCATGATATAAGTAAAATATTTTGTTGTCAGTAAATGCTTTTTTGATTTTGCTTACAATGTGGAATGTATTACGTGATTTCTCATGCCCTGTGGTCGAACTGCAGTAACAAGTCGCAAACATTATTGTAAGTAGGCTTCAAAACTGCAAGCACTAAAAAAGTTAAAAACATGCAAGCTATCACGCACTTAAAATCAGCGAAATATGGACTTTAAATAGCCAATATGTAGGCTTAAAACTAAGAATATGCGGTAAAGAAAAATATAGTTAGCAACAGTCAACATTTATTCATAGGTAATCCTCATTTTATTGTGTAGTACAAAACGCATATAATAAAAATATAGTTTCAAACATTTTAAAAAACAAAGAAAATGATTAAGAGACCGATCTCATAATGTTGTTACAAGATGTCGAACATGCAGGCCAGTTCACTACGTTCTTGCGCATGAATAAAGTTACAAAAAGTACATCGATTTAAGCAAAAACAATCTTATCAAAATATTATCGGAAATATTATGTAGGTATTGTAGCATTGGCATGGTTTAATTCACTTTTCTTTTGAAAGAGAAATACACGAAAACACCTGACTTAGACTCACTTCTACACATAAACCTGTAAAACACGCACTTAAATATGACGCATACATTAAAATATGCACTTAAGAAAAAATATATTAAAAATATGCAATTATGCAAAATAAAAATAAGAGAGATTTATTTTATGTTTGTTTGGTGATGGGTAAAGTTACATAGATTTCCTTTCGATATGCGAAATCACTAAAAATTGCACCAAGTTCCGCTATCTAGTTGTAACAATTTATTACGTAGTTCATTTTCCTAGAAATTATAAATCGAAATAGGTGTTAAATGTCAAACGGTAAAACGATTCATTATATAAATAATACAATCTTGGTGAGCAAAAAATGCCCTTTTGATCGTCTTCAAAAAGCCAGTGAGATTTTGAACCTTCTTATGACGCCTGTGCCAAGAGTAAAAAGTCCAAAATTGCTAGTAACTGGGATTAAATTTCACATAATATTAGAGATAATTCAAAGGCATCTGTGAATTCATAAACTGATTTGCAACTTGCAGATCAACCACCAAGGAGATTAATCTCTGCAGGAAGAGTAAGATGTTTTTTTGTGACCCATGTCTCAAATCACATTCAAAACATTAGAATGAAAATGTCTCAACGCTTCTGAAAATACCACAACTCAAAAAAGCCTCTAGCCGCAACATCTTGAAAAGTATTTAAATGCTGGAAGAGATTGTACACGAAAATCCACATTATACTGCACTAAATTTACATTTAAAGTATGCAGTGATAAGAATCATGATGCAAATACAATTCACATTATGTCTGAATATTCGCAAGACTATTATAAAACGATAAACAATAATAATAATAATAATAATAATAATAATAATAATAATAATAATAATAATAGTAATAATAATAATAAAATAAGGGCCCTAGTTGGAAAGCCATCAAAATATTTAAAAAATAGTAATAAAATTAACAGAACAAATGTACAAAACAAATTTAAAAAGAATTTACGATCAAAATAACAGAGAAATGGAAACCAAAGATAAAAATGCTACACCTTGCTGATCATGTTTCAAGTCGCCAATTTTACTGTCACCAATAAATACCACAAAGCTTGCTTCTTTTACTTCAGAAATTAAGCAATCTTCTTTTTATTTTTAAAATTCAATAATTGTACATCCCTGTACAGAGATCAGTCCACATCAGAGGAGTAAACAAATGATGAGAAAAAGTTCTGTGACTAACTCCCTGACGCAGTGAAATAATGAATTGATGAGAGAAAGTTTCTCGATGATCACGTAGCAGTTGCTGCTTATATGAGCTGGAGAGGTTTTTTTTTTTCTTTTTCTGAGAGATCGTTAACAAGTTTCCTTCTCCCAGTTCGTTAGAAGCCACTAAATCATTAATATAACTCTGGACAGATGTTATTTCCAAATACTTCATCAAGTATTTGAACATCCGAAAAGAAAAGACATGTCACTTGCAAATAACTTGTGATATGTTTAAATTTTCTTGATTACACAGAAGCTATGAATCAGACATTTATTGTACTTGAGAAGAAACAGAATTATATGATACTATTCTTCAAGTTTCACTTTTGTCTCAAATTAAGGTCTTATCCATAAACGATAACCTGTTATTTTACATGAATATTTTAAGGAAACACCCACACTTTTTTTCTTTTACAAATTTAAAGTATATCTAAAGAAAAATTGGAATCATGATTGAAATCTAAAGAAGACGAAAAAGAACAAGAAATTAACAAATTTTCGCTATTGTAAGTAAATTTTACAATAAATACAACTACAATAAAACATTTAGAATGCTGTTGTAAATTAAAAGGTGCATAATTTAATTGCGTTGTCTCTAATCATTAAAATAATTGAAAATTTGAAAAAAAAAGATATCCATACGCAAAGTATGTGCTCGTAGTTATTGGTTTTAGTGCACAGAATTTTAAAAGACAAATCTTAACTATTTAACATCACATTTTATTCCTTTATTTAGATGAAAGGGAACTTCTTTTCTTTGAAGGCGGATTGACTCTCTTCTCTGTTTTGTTACAAAACACCGATCCAGAAAATCAATCCCCTTTCATGGAACACGAAAACAAAAATAACAACAAAACACCTTGAATTAATCAATGCCCACCGCTCGCTACCTGCCATTGGAGTGTCAGAATTCACTATCACTCATCTCTAGACGGATGCTCACACCAGGAGAGGTGGCTCAGGGCATCAACCAATGTCGCTACAGTGTCTCTGACCGGGAGGCCCTATGTTAGAGTCCCAACGGTGGCAGATTTTTTGTCACAAGCGAGATAGCTAGTCGATTTCTGTCACCGTCGGCAGGTAAATTCTAGAGGCCGGATGCTTTAACCGATAGTTTTCCGTGGTTTTACCGATTAATGCCGGAGAAGTGCCCTAAAACGGACCGCGTGCGATCTTTCCTTCCTCTTTTGGAGGATTTTAATAAAATTTCTGTTTTTTTTTCTTTTCATTTTAGAGCATTGCTTTTCAGTAAACACATTAATTTTATGTTATGACAAAAGGAAATGACCCATTTTTATGACTTTTCGGCATTTTGTCGATTTGGACTAATAGGTCATTTTCTACAGTTTCCCGTAATGTTAAAGCACTTTTTCGCTGATTTCGTCGATTTTAATATAATTTTAGTAGTACTTGCTTCAAATAATATTTACGAGATGCAATAAATGTTCTCCGCAGAATTTCTGAGTAGTTTAGTCCATTTCATCACTCAGAAATTGTAATGTCAGCCGTTGTACGTAATCTAAGGTTCCTGTGACGCAATCATTATCGGTTCTACCCATTTCGCGATGACTAAAGTCAGAAATTTCTTGATAAAGAACCGTCTAAATCTGCAAGCTGAGTTCACTTCAACGAAAGGAAGAGCATCGATTACATTAGTAAATACATCCAACAACTTGAGTTGTTCATTTGAATTGGTTTTGATCAAATTTTTAACGATATTTTTCTTTACTTTTAGGGCATTTTAAAACCACTTGATGAACATTTTATTGATAATTTTTGGCGATGTTTAGGTGATCGAAATCCGCGCTCTAGGCACAGCTTTTGTCAGTCTCAGTGTAAGGCACTTAAAAAGGTATTCGTCTTCCTCCCGCAACAGGTCAACGCTCCCGACCGCCTCCGAGGCACAACGCTTGCTTTCTGTGCTGGGATAATCGCAGCCTCGGAAATGGAGACGGGCGTAAACGTCGCTTTCGCAACTGCTGCCTCTGTCAGCCGAAGCCCATCCGTAAAAGGCGTTATTTTGCATGCGTCAGCATCTTGCGGCACCAAAAAATGCCGGGCGCGCATGGAACGTCTCGAGCGACGGTGGCGCCTCTACGCCGGAGCAGTGTCCGCATCGCAGGAATAAGATGGTTAAAATCGAAGACCTATCGAAGTTTAGTTGGCGCCTAATTGTCCGCGGCGCGTCAGGGGCCAACAGGCCTGCTCTTCGGTCTGGCCTGGCGAATTTCGCTACACGCGTTTCACCTCCAGCGGAGAAAAGTAATTCTCGGGCGGCAAAACCGGCTTTTTCAATTTAGCTCAGAGGCTTCGTTTAGGCTTCAGGATCTATTACATGCGTCGAAACAAGAACATGGGACAGACGGCTTTACTTCCCCTCCGAACGGGAGGGAAGGGAAGACAAGGGTACGAAGGATATTTTCGCCCTTAAAAATCGACGGCTTCGAATAGGCTTGAACCCGCAAACGTGGATACGACAGCCCGATACGCTCACCGCAAACCACCGAATCCGCAATTTTATTGGTTTATTCCTTTTACTGACACTTTCTTCGGAATCTGAATGCTAATACTAAAAGTCTTTGAATCCTCCCAAATTCTTGATTGAAAAAGGATTGATTGTAGGAAAAATATTCAATATATAGTCTTTAATTATTTCATTGTAGAAAACTTTGTACTAAACATTTATTTATTTTTAATATAAAACAATTTCAAAGTATGTAATTATTTATCACAATTTTCAATAAATGTCATTGTTCTCAAGGCACAAGGTTTTAACACTACAATATTTGATACAGACATTTAAAAAGGAGCAAAGTAAAATAAAATAAAACGATAAGAAACAATACCTCTACGGTATTTACATTCTCCATGATTTCTCATTGTTGAGTTAAAATTGCTTTTCTATTTCTCGATCAGTTTTCAATATATGGGTGCGGCCGGGTTGGTGGGACACCTGGTGTATATGAATGTAAACCACATTGAGCCACAAGAGATTAAGGAAATATACACGCTCAAGAAAAACTAAAAAAAAAATAAAAAATGTTCAAATATAGAATACTGTTTTGTTCTTTCACTAATTATCACATTTGCAGTTGCTAAGTACCTTGTTTAGCAGTTCACAGCACCCAACCCAAACAAACCGAGAATATAACTTCCGCAATAAAAAAACGTCTTTGCCTCGTACATCATTACATCATCGTAGTACTTGTAGAGAAGACCAAAGGCGAATACGAAAATAATTTCAATTCCTGTATTTTCAGCATTTTAACAATTAAATAATTTATATTTTCCCTAAAATTGCACATTAAACTTGATCTGCAATCTCTGTTGAATTTATTTAAATACTTGAAGCAATATTACACAATCCGGTAATGTGAAGGAACATGAAGTGCAATCAACATATTGTAAAAATACGCTGTAGGAGCATTGTAAAATATCCGGGTAATGTAATGACACATGAAATGCAGTCAACGTATTCTAAAAATACGCAGTAGGAGAAATGAGGAACATCGGAGTAATGTGGAATATGCGGGTAATGTGATGGCGTGGATGGCGCGCATCAGTGAGGGCGCCCCGTTCATTGGCAGTCCCTCCGTTCCACTCGCAGCTGGCGGCTGACGCACCGAGAATGCACAGTAGTTTCTCTAGACTTTTATAGTTTCTCGAGAATACCAGAGGAGAACGCCACTCCGTTTCTTACTTAACCCGCTCTGCCTACATTCCTCGGCCTCCGCCGACGAAAACCCCAATGCGACGCGACGCGAAGGCCTGGCCTCGCGTAAAGAACATCGCGTCGCGCCGCACCGACGAACAAGTGCAGCTCCGGGAGCTTCTCATTGGGCAACAGCTCTCGCAGGGCGGCCTGGATGGCCGAGGTCGCTAGGCTCAAACCGGGAGACCTGGCTGAGGGCATCTTTAGACCCCAGTCCGGGAGGTAATACGGTTCGCGCCCCGACAGGAGCTGGCATTTCGACATCAGCTTGTCAGGTCGAATTCAGTCCTTGTCTGGGGGAGAATTCCAGCGACCGGCTGCTCTGATCGGGTGTTTTCCGTTGTTTCTCTGATCAACACCAGGCGAATGCCGGAGCAGTACCCTAACAAGCAGGCCACAGGCCGCGCGCGATCTTTCCTCCTTCCTTGCCCTGTCCTCGCCCTTTACACACACATACTAACACTAACATGCACTACACTACC
Source organism: Gryllus bimaculatus (assembly GCA_017312745.1). NCBI lineage: Eukaryota > Metazoa > Arthropoda > Insecta > Orthoptera > Gryllidae > Gryllus > Gryllus bimaculatus. The sequence goes on from BOPP01000147.1 coordinate 1,693,179, forward strand.
ACACATGCCTGGGGTTTAGAGCTTGATTCGGCAGGGGCGGTGTAACGCTGGTGGGAGATACCTGGTTGGAGAAAACCCCGCCAGATCTCGTCACACAGCAGGGGAAAACCACCGCCACCTCATCGCAAAAAATGGCTACACTCACGGGACTATTGACCCTAGTATCACTAACAATCAATCGAGCTAAGGGAGAAGAGCTCTTCGAGCCTGAAGGATCGCGGGTTCGAATCCCGCCAGGTGCATGGATGTTTGTGGGTGTCAGCATACCGTTGCCGTTACCTCCAATGTTACTTGCAGTGGCCCCTATATGACCTTAGTAGTTGAAAAGCGTTTTTCAAGATGAAAAGCTTTTTGAAGGCGAATTTCTTTTTTTTAACAATTCCGAAATTTTTTGGGTCAATCAGAACATAAACCTATAAAGGAGAAAAATTTTTCAAGGCGAAAAAATGTTTTTCAACATTTCCGGAAAAGTTTGGGTCAATCTGAACATAAACTTAAAAAAAGGAACAGTACGTAAATAAATTGTGGAAAAGCACTGTGATATGTTATTTATAACGTCTATTTTGTTTCCAAGTTTTACATATGCATCACGTTTTATTCTAGAACACATTTGCAGAAATATCATCTGACTGAAATTCAAAATTAAATTTCAAAACAATTTTTTGTAGTTGTATTAAAATATGAAAAAAATATTTACGATAGCAGAAAAGAAAACAAACGTTCTTAACACAAAACGCTGTCACCTGTCAATAAGAATGATAATAATAAGTAAAACAAATAAAAATTAAAGAACATGAAAACATTAATGAAATGAATAATAAAATGAAAAATTCATAAGAATACAATTAAGATCCAAATTAAGAAAACTAGTAAGAAATAGAACACAAACTAAAAATAAACGAGTGCATTAGAAATAAGACAAACACATCCAGTCCGAATTGGAATAATATTGAATAAATAAGACACTCTATGGGCTTCCTTACACTTGAATAGTTGGATTTAGTATTAAGTTAGTTCATAAGGTTCATCTAAGCCGTGTAAAACTACGTATGTAAAAGTTCGGGGGAACTAGTCTAGATATCATATGATGCCAATAAATAAAACATGAATATGAAAATGAAAGAAAAAACAAGCCAAGTGAGTTGCCGTCTACCCAAGTGAAAGGGGGGGGGGGGCAATGAAGCACCAATTTCCCGGCGCAGCTCCCAGGCGCGTGCATGAAAGGGCGACCGTGGCGCCCGCCGCGGAGGAAAAGGGCAAAAAGCGCCGCCTCGAGACGAGCGCGCGCCGCGAGGGCCGTCACGATTTCACTTGTTTTATGAAAGTTGAAGCGCTCCTAACGGTAGGCGCCTGTTTTATGAGGCGTCGGCGCCTCTCTGCCCATCATGCCCCTTTGTTTTCGTGGCACGGTGCATGTTTTTACGTTGAGAAGTCTGGAATAAAAAGAAATGCGCCAATTTCTCAAATTTGTTCTTTGGGTTCAATGCCTGGTGTTCGCGACGGGTGATCAAGAGTACCAGTGACTGAAGGATAGCGGGTTCGAGTCTGAACAAGGACCTGCTCTTTGCTCGATTTCTTGAACATCACTTTTGTGGTCCATGATGGAGCTGGGTTAGATCGACTGCTTGATCATTGTTTCGTTCGATGAATTCCGGAGTTGAACATCAAACAATGGACCACGAACCGACAGTGATACTTCCCGCCATTAGGATTTTTCACACATAAAACCGGGAGAAGTGGCTCACAGCATCAAGAGATATCACTGTAGGGCCTTTGACTGGAAGGTCCCAAATTCAAATCCTGATAGTGCCCAGATTTTCGACACATTTTACACAGGTTGGGTTCAGCCGCTATCGGGAGGAGAATTTTAGTGGCCAGCTTCTCTGATTGGTAGTGTTCTGCGATTTCTTTTTCGATTAACTCCAGACAGAATCTGGAACTTACCGTAAAAAATGGGCCACGGACCGCGCACAATCTTTATTTCCTCTACCTTGACCTACCTCACCTCTTACTTACACTTACATGCACTACACTACCACACATGCCGGGAGACCGGTCGAGAGCTTCTCCCGGTTGGCACGGTGTCCCGCTGGTGGGAGATACCTGGTTAAGAAAATCGCGATAACCGATAGTAAATCTCACCTTTAACTCGGGGAGGGGGCGAGGCCACCTGCACCCCCGAGATAAAAACAAGTACTACACTTACGGGACTAATTATCCTAGTTGTTAAGAGTGGAATCACTATCAATCAATCAGTTAATCAATCTTAACCGTGCCTTAAAGAAGTATGTTTGTTAGATCGGCCACTGAGAAGTACCCCCAAAAAATACTTCAAATGAAACAAAAATCCCTGCTCTTCAAGATGATAAAAATTGGTTCTACCCGACCTATTTTTTAATAACAGAAGTTACATTAGTTCAGGCACGTATGGAAAAACGTTTGTAGGTTTTTAAGTTATTGAAAAAGTTATACGGTGTTTTTTTTTTAATTCGATAAGTAATATTCTTTTTTTTTAGAAATCAGATGGTATTACATGTAACATACTTCACCGGGCATTCTGAGGAATAATTGATAAAAAAACTGCTGCGAAATTCACCGCACCCGGAAGTATTGATTCTCAGCCCAGAAGTTATGCTGTATACATCATGCTCTAGGGGCCTGAGAGAAAACCGTCGTAACAAAAACGTTTGTACTACACACTATCGCAAACCATTAGACGATAAATCCCTTTCAATTTAAAAAATGTGAACTCAACGCGTAGTAAAAGAAAAGTTCGGGCCCCGAAGTCAATATAATCTTTATTGGGTATTGCTAACTTATGAAAATGACAAATCATGCAAGAGATTAAATTTATTAGTAAACACTAGTCTTTCTATAGCAACTATTCAATATATCTCTTTCAACTATTTATAAAGAATTATTTAAATGCTCCGTTCATCTTTCCAAGCAGCTATCGCTAATATATAGACGTAATAAATGGACGAGTGTTTGACTAACGACTGGCACTAACATACCACCTTAAACAAAACCTTCCTTCTTTCCCCACTCTGCGTCCACCCCATCCTTAGCGACGGGAAATGGGATTATTCCCCATCCCAACTAGGCTCATCACTTTCCAACAAAATCCTCGAATATCCGCAGTGCTCCAATAAACGTCGAAAACATCGAAAAATGAAAAACCTAGTTACGTTATAATAGCACATACGTTTTCGCATTATTTTCACATTCGCAATTTTTGAAAATTTATAGTGTACAATGGAAATGAGACTCGTGTCATTCTTTTAATCATCAATTACCCTTGGAAAATATTAAGAAAATAATTGGAGGCATTTTTGAGAAGAAAAATATTATTTGTTTTTCAATTGCCTATATTTCGCGCCACATTGCACGAAAACTAGTCATACTTCCAAATAATTAAAAAGGAACTTATTTAAAGACCCATCTTAAAAAACAGATTTCATTAAGGAACAAAATATCTATTTTCAATACAGTAGTAGTTGTAAAAAAACTCAAAAAGTTGAACTTTTGCGATTTTAAAAAAATCTTGAATTTTAAGGAATACACCATTGCCCATTGCCTTGAGTGACCTTTACGCTATCCGAAGACAAAGTTTTATCACAATGTTTGGTGCCACATTTGAAAAAAAATTGAAAATGTTTCTGAGGTTTCATGTCAAGGACAATCAAAATATCCATTTATAACTCCCAAATCCTCAAGTTCATTCAGATCAATCAGGGAATATCAATTTTGAAGAAAATCGGCTGAAAGATTTAGGCCCTAGCGTTGACCACGGTCGGGCAGACATAATTTTACGTCAATAAATATTTCGATATAAATGACTCTCGAATAGGGATTCTGGCTACAGCACGTGATAGAGGATTGTTTTTCTATATTTGGTAACATGATTTATCCACATTTTCGTTACAGGTGCCCGGCAATAAGACTTTTTTCTGAGGAAAATTGGCCGTTTTCAGGCGAACGATTGCATAACTTTTTTCTTCTCACGCCTCACCTTCGTAAGGGCAAGAAAGTAAGAAACGACGTTTCTAGAAGTACCGCCCGACAATAGAAAAGAGCGCTCCTTTCATTTCGAAAGTGTGCATCCGCCAAAGCTCAACTACGCAACTCGCTTTTTACCCAAACGAAACGGCGACGATTCTATTACTTTTCTCGGATGGCACATTTGGGGTCAACACTTCCGCGACTTTCATTCGGGCTATTATACACGCGAAGAGGTTTGCACGCCAGCCGCAAAAGATTGTTCGTTTCCGGAAGAATCCCTGTTGTTTTCGCTAAACGACTCGCTTAACATCAGCGCTTTCAGGTTAAAGCTTGCAGACGCTCTGGGAGGTGCACTAACCACGGTTATTCTCTTATGGTTTTCAAGGTTTGAGAATCTTAAACTAAATAAATGTTATGAATCTCTAAAGACGCCCTAAATACATCAAACATAATAATAATAATAATAGTAATAATAATAATAATAATAATAATAATAATAATAATAATAATAATAATAATAATAATAAAGTCTGTCCCTGGTGCAGACTGTTGAAAACAACTATCATCTGCGCCGAGAAGGCTGCAGGTTCGAGTCCTGCGTGGACATAGTCGTATTTGTGATTGTCCCTTCACCCCTCATCATCATTATTATTAATAACAATAATAATATTAAATATGGATTTCATGAAACTTAAGATTAATTTCAACAAAGCCATACTTGAAGTTGTTAGTATATTAATCCAAACGTTGCCTTGTGGTTCACTTCAAAACTTTCTGATGTGGACTACAGGCCTGAACCCCCATAACTGGTCAGTTTTCAATGTTTTAGAATCCACTCTAGAGCATCAATTGACCCCTGCTCTAGATGCGGCGACTTCCGATGTTAAATTATTAATAAAATACTCTTCTGTATAATTAAGATTGGGTTAAATTTCATCCGCTGGTAACTGGTCAATCTGAAGATTCAATCTAAATTATCCTCTATCGTGCCATTGCGATTCCTGCCTGGCCGTCACAACCGTAAAAACGTTTTCTTGGCTGATTGATTGATTGATTGATTCGTGACTCCGAGCGCGTACACGGCCAAGGTCGTTAGTCCCATAAGTGTAGTGCACGTTTTTCATCGAAAGGTGTCGGTGAACGTCCCCCGCTAGACGGCGAGATCCGTCGCCGACCTAGAGGCGGTTGGCGGGGTTTTCCCAACCAGGTATCTCCCACACGCGGAGCACCGCATCCCAGTGAAGACAAATTCTAAGCTCTCGGCATGAGGGGTAGTGTGGAGTGTGTACGTAAAGGGTAGGATGAGACTAGGAATGGGAAGAAAAGATCCTGTAACGTCCGTGGCCCGTTTGCAAGAGTACTGCTCCAGCGTTCACCTGCTATTGATCGGAGAAGCCACGGATTGGAAGAAACTACCAACTAGACAGATGGCGGTTTGAATTCTCTTCCAGACAGGGGCTCTATTCGACCTAACTTTAACCCGAATCTCCTGCCAACTTCGGGACTCGAATCCTGGACGTCCCGGGCAGAGGCAACATCAGTTGATGCCCAGTGCTATCTTTCCCGGTAGGCTGGGCAGAGCTCACCGGGAAAAAGACGAGACGGGATGGGCCAAGAGAGGGTGGCACCATCCGGTGCCGGAGGCGGTGGGGGCGGAAAGGGACGATTGATTGACGAATCACTTCTCCTGTCATTTGTCCCGTTAATGTAGTGAATGTCTTCCCGCCTGGCGCTAGCGCTTTCTCCCTCACTGGGTGGCGAGATGCGACGCCGACCTACACGACAGCTTCCGAACGCCTTCCCCCAGCGGGGCACCATTCGAGCCCGGACAAGCCCTAGGATTCACACTGGTCTCTCGACATGAATGGTACTATAGGCACGTAAGTGCAAGTGGTTGTAAGTAAGGGATGAGGAGAATAAAAGGGAGAGGAAAGAAATATCACGCGCGTTCCGCAGCCAGCATGTTAGATACGAACCCGGCATTCGCTCGGTGACGATTAGAGAAACCACGGAAAACTACCGATCTCAGCAGCCGATGCGAGGAGGAATTCTCCTCCCTATCAAACTTCCGTCACAGCAGGGACTGGAACCCTGGACCGCCTGGTCGGAGTCTCTGCAGAGAAGGCGGCAATGAGCTAAACTTGGCCAGAGAGCCAGAGTTAAATAGGGTTACCAGGTGTCCCTATTTAGCAGGACATGCAGCGATTGTCCTGTCGTCCGCACTTATTTCCAAAAATCAGCGAATTGTTCGTATTTTCCTGTTGCAAACAGCGATCATTCCACGCACCGTAAACTATTTTTTCCTAAAATTACCTTTGCTTATTTTCTTAACTGTATTTTTAGTTAAGTAACTGTACCTTGTGTTCACGTTGCATGGTGGTTTTTAGCATGTTAAAAATTGATACTTTCTATTTGCCTGAGCTTCACATCACACGCCGTATCTAGTAAGCCATGAGCATACCTTTCTACGAGGATTTTAGATTTGTCACTTAGATTGGTACAAATAAATATGAAAGAACAAGTCAGCACTTCCACGCACGGATTGAACAAAAGTATATCAATTTTATCATAGATTATGCATCATGTTTACGCAGATACAGGGTTTGCTGTTTCCGGTATGGCATAGTGAAACAAAAAGATGCATGTGTACTGCTGAGACGGAGGTGAAATACAAAAACATCAAAAAAGAGTCACACTACTGGGGAAAAGGAGTGTTTAGTTTGCAAACCGGAACGTACGCATCAGTTACTAGCTGCTGTTAGCTGTATCAGTTACTTGCTGTTTAATGTGTCCTGCATTTTAAACTCACTTGTCCTTTTTCGCCCCAATTCTCATCTGGTAGCCCTCAGTGAGGCAGGGCGAGAGGTGATGGGTCGGAGAGGGGGGGGGGAGCAGATCGGCTGCAACGGTTCCTGTGGTTCGCGTGCAGGCATCCGCATCCCGTTTAGCGCCGGTGGCTGCTGCACCTCCTCCTCCTCCTCCGTGCTAACACGCAATTCCAAAACATGGTCAATCCCAAGTCTGATTTGACTAATCACAACATTCCAGGTCGAAACGGCCTGGAAGATGTTTCAGTTCAATCGCAGATTTGTCGTATGGAGCTGGACGATGAGTCGGCAGTAAGGATGGGGGGAGGGAAAAGGTTGGGGAAGACATTTTAAGTCCCCTACAGGGAGAGATGGCTCAGGTTATCAAGTCATTGTATTGCCTTAGACCGGGAGGTCCTAGGGTTACACGCCAAAAGTGGCGAGAATTTCGACACCAGCTAGATAGCTAGGGTAGTATTCACCAGCTAGTAGGGTGGTATTCAATCTGTTTGGAGGAGAATTCAGGAGGCCGGCTGTTCTGATCAGTAGTTTTCCGTGGATTCACCATAAATCCAAGGCAAATGCCGGAGACGACCCTATTTAAGAGGCCCTCGACCACGCGCGACCTTTCCTTCCCTTTTCTCGCCTCCTATTTACACTTACATGCCCGGGAACCGGCCGAGGGTTCAGCAAGACTGGATAAATTTTTTGAAACCTTTAGCATTAATAAACTCTTGTACAAAGAACACGGGAATTTAGTATTTAAAATAAAAGTATTATTAACGTTCTTTTATTAGAAGAAAATAATTTGGAAATTCCCTGACCTGCATTTAAAATAGCAGTGAACTTAATTTTCAATCAATCTCCCTAGGTATGTCTGACTCCCCCCTCCTCGTTAGAAATCTGGAAATTTCTCAAAGATTTCCATTCAATGTCTCCTCAAACTTGTCAGCAAGACTGCCGATACCAATTTGCTCTTTCTGAAAACATTTCTATGGTCGGTCATTGATCGAATAGAAAATCATTCACACTGTTTTCGATTGCACTAGAATGCGTCGTCCCCTCCCGCCGTCTTTGTCTTTCCCGTGTCGTGGGAATGGCCACCGCAGCTTGCACCGTGTGTGTTGTTATGTCTCCCCCGCAGTGCCGCCAAGCCAGTCGCTTTGTGCCGTTGCACCCGCATCTTTCAAGGTCCCGGCTGCGCACTGGGACCTTCTCACGCCAACGATGGCCGTGTCACCAAATGAAGAGAGAAAAAAAGAACATACAATTAAACTTTTTTTTTAATTCTACAAAACTGTTGTAACAAATTTCTTCTTGGGATTTATGGTGAACGACGAAATTCATAGAATTTTGTTCCCTTAGAAAACCTGCCAAGATTCTCGTATTATTATAAGAATTTTTATAAAATACTTATATCTCGTTTACGTGGGAGGGGACATTCTCATCACGAAGTTACATGTATTCAAATTTTAACAATTCCAAGTGAAAATGTAATATTAGTTTGACTTTTCAGATTAATGCGTGACTTTGGTGCGGATGGTTCATGAGCGGAACACCTCCAATCAACAAAAGCATTTATTTTCTCAAAAGTTCTACACGACCTCAAAATTAGCAACTTCATTTTACTAAGGGGATTCGAAGTAGGTTCAGACTTCCTTTGAAAATCTTTGTCCTTTAATCTTTGAAACAAACCCAATTCCATCGATCTACGTCCACTCTAAGTAGATTTTGTTTTCGATATGGAGAAAACCCTGCATAGATGAGGGGCAAGACTGTTAGCAGTCAGTTCGTGACTTGCATTCTGTGTAAGGTGCGATTTGTTCACAATGACACGATTCAGCAATCGCATGTTTAAGAAGGGAAAGTATAATCGAAACAGTAAACAAACTGATTATGTCAACAATATAGTATCAATGAATGAAGCAAATGATCCTGACAAATTCTGACTATGGAGCAGGAATGAATTTGAAACCTTTGAAGGCCATTATTCCCATTCAGTATTTTGAAATATAAGGAACATTTTCTCTCAAAACAAGACAGATATAAACCTGAGACATTCAATCTCAGTAAAATATGTACACATGGTTTGGAAACGAGGTACATGACAAGAAAATGTGTAAAAACTAAGAAGTTAAAAAAATAACAATTAGTTAATAGGAGTGCAAAGTACTTATTGTGTATATTAAATTCTAATCCATATTTCTGACAAGTGTCAACTTATTTGCTTCAGTACTTTTAGAGAAAATGTTTCTTAAAAAAGGCAAATTAAGGTACGAAGAATACCCATTCCGACTCTCCTTAAAAATAAGAAAACTAAATATAAATAAGGCACAAAAATTGATATTAGAAGGGTTGATCGCGTTGAGGGCATGTTGACCGCAGCATTTAATAAAACCACAAAGAGTGTTCCCGCTCTTAGGGCGAAGTGGCCACCGGGAGTGGGCCACGAAATCTTCCTTCCTTCCTTCGAAGAGACAAGATCCAAACCCTCCTACTCCCTCTGGCTTTTTCCCTGCCGACCAGCCTTTCATGTCATGTCGCATCTGTGTCTGCTATTTGTGACAGGTAGATCGCAGAAACTTTCAATTTCACATAGCTTCATTGGACAACGACAGGGTTGAAATACAATAATAGTAGCCTCTGGTTCGAATGTCGTGATCAGGTAGTTTATTAGCAACATAATACCTGACGATCAGCCAAATTACTAACTTGCCTCCAAATGTTGTGTTTACTCGATAACATCGAAACAAGCTTGTAATACCCATAAGAACACTTTACTATTTACATACTATATTATAACTGTTTGCATATTATCATGCATATCTGTACCGCATATATTTCACACTTTCTTATCCCGAGTTCAAAAAAATAACCTCCCCCGAAAAAGAATAGAGCCACGTTTTCGCACCTCTGGCGGTGAAAGTCGTGTACTATGTTTTCAGTACAATCACGGCAATGGAAATTCGACGCATGTTTATGGTAGAATAGAGAAAGTTGAGCTGCGAAAAGCTCGCACTCTTTCTTCGGCCCTCTCCCCCACCCCCGCCATCCTCGCGCATAATCCAGCTCATTCGCTCCAGTCATAACCACCTGACGCGGTTTGTATGCAAAACATGAAAAGCCCCAGTAGCAAACCACCTCTACCCGCTCTCGGAAGTGGATAATCCGCAAGGCGGGATCTAAGGCATAGCAGTTATCGTATTGTACTGTTGTACCCAGGTTTGCCAGTTCAATCCCGATCGAAGTCGTGGATTTTTTAAGGGCGAAAAAACGCCTTCCTTTGGAGGGGAAGTAAAGCCGGCTGTCCCATAAAGTAGATTTACGTATGTAAAAAGATCAAGCCCAGAAGAAGCTTCTGAGCTAAATTCAAATAATCTATTTTGTCGCCCAAGTGATACCTTCTTTCTCCGCTAGGTGGTGAAACGAGCGTGGCAGTTTGTAAATTGATTGGACGGAAGAGCGAGCCTGAAGGCACGAGTCTCGCCAAGTAAACAAAGACATTAACTAACTAATCTAAAAGATGGTACTAAATTGAGTAGGAAATCGACCAATTACTCAATAAGGATAATAGGACACAAAACAGAAAGGAAGCAGATATGGAGGGTTCAAAGAGACAAACATCTCCAGAGGTGACCAGAAATTTTTGACCGTTATTCATTCAAAAGTAGTAAGCAAAATTGAACTCGATCTCGTTTTCCAGTTTTGCAGCCGCAGTACGTAACAACCACCACATTTCACGTGAATATTTTTCTTTTCATAAATAACACGTCATATCCTAATTAACATTCGATAACTGAGGGAGGTGAAAAAAATTATGTTCATGTCGTTCACAGAAAGTAGCGCCAACCATTTGCATGGTCCTGATTTAATAATATTTCTTTCACAAGCAATCCCAGAAAAAAATGTTTGATTTGTCTACGAGAAGTTACAAATTCAGAACTGAAGTTAGCCGACTACTCAGCGCTGGAGAGGTAATTTACATCCGACTTGCGGTTTGCGTAGAACATGATGTTCCAAAAAGTACTGACAGTAATTTAAAGTGAACTGACGAGTTCCCATTTCATGAAGATAAGAAAGGATAAGTAGAGTCAAACCTCTTTCATTCTTAAACGATTTTGCATAAAGGCCTTAGGTGGCTTCTTTCGAAGCCCTTCAACAACCCCCGTAAGTGGACTTAGCACCGCCATTACGCTTCGTTCCCCTTCCGCGAGGGAAGAGAAGCAGTATTCAAGGCTACTGTCCCCTTGAAGGCACTCCTGTTCTTCTATTTTCTATTAGAGTTCAATAAATTTCGTGGTGGTAGCAGATATCTTGTGGTAATCTATAATATGGTAAAGGAAATCATCTCCACAAAATGTTTTGTGGAGACTTTTTGTGGAGATTATTTCCTTTACCATATTATTAGAGTACACGTTGACATGACACCACAATTTAAATTTTACAGAAAGAATCATTGGCACTTTCTCTGCAGAAATCGTTTCCTCGAAAAGCCCCGGCGTCCGTACGAAGACTGACCAATAGCGATTGATTGAATTATGTGGTTACTTAAAGCGGTTGTGGACCTGAATTTGATTCCTTTCTTTCAAAATGTATTCTTGCTTTCCCAGTACGCCCTCAGAAGTATTAGCTGATGTTTTCCTGAATTATTGTTGCTCCCCTGCTAGAACGATAGATCAGGTACATATCTACATGACGGCTACCGACGGCTTCCATAACCACGTATCTCCCACCAGTGGGGCACCGCCCCAACCGGAAAGAGCTATAAGTTCCCGACCGGTCTCCCGGCATGTGAGGCAGTGTAGAGCATGTAAGTGTAATAGTGTGTAAGTAAGGGAAGAGGATATGATAAGACGAGCAAGAAAAGATCGCACATAGTCCGTGAGATGATTACGCCGAAATTCGCCTAACACTGATCAAAGAAAGTACGAAAAACTATCGAAAACAGAAGCTTCTCGCTAGAAACATCCGCCAGACAACGGCTGAAATCGACCTAGCTATATGGCTAGTCGAAAAACCTCCCCCTAAAAGACATTGCAACTACCTTCAGCCGATGAAGAGTCCGATACGCAACGAAGCCCCTTCCGAATTTAGGCTGTCAGGGTTCCAACTGCCGGCGAAAACTGCCGACAAACGCGATAGAAGGCCACCTAGTAATTGTTTCCGGCGACAATCTGGATTATTTCAGAACCCAGATAATGCAGATAGCGAATTGTGACGCGAAAGCTGCCACAGAAATCTTCACGCGTTGGTGCAATATCGACGCCCCAGATTCCTATTTTTCGTGTTGTCATTCGCTTAAGTTTGACAGTCTAGGGGCACATACAATAAAGATAACGCGAGCAGACCCTGGTCATGGCAATCTATACGACAATAAGGCGGCATTTTGTCGTTGGAGAATAAAATAATATCTTCTCCTGCAAATTGAAAGTGCATTTGAAAAGAATGCAAAATTTGCCATTTTTTTCCTGTGTATAATTAAATTTTCGTATATTTTTGAACATCTGTAAATTTGATACGAATACAATACCATAAAACGTTTGTGTATTGTTTCAACCATAACTTGAAGAAAATTTCATTTTACTTTAAAGGACTAATTTTATTAGTAAGACGATTTTCCTTGAGCATCCCTTCCGGTGGATGGATGCTTGTGCCCGCATGCCGTTACCCCTAATGTTACTTAAAGTGGTCGCTGTACGACTTTAGTAGTTGAAAAGTGGCCTTAAATAAGAAAAACTAAAGGTGCTAAAACAACTCGTACTTTTACGCTGTATTTTGCCGTAAAATTACGCGAGAAGTACTTTAATTTTCGAAAAATTGTACGTGATCTTGTTTTAAAATCTCTCTTTAAGGAACGGATGTCATTGAGGAAAAAATCTTTGTCTTCAATATTTTGGTTGTAGGAAGACGCTAAAAAAGTTTGAAGTATTGTAATTTTTCAAAAACCAAGGTTTTTAATGAACATATGACATGCACTATTCTCTTACATATCCTCCAGACTATTCAACAACATAATTAATAAAAAAACGTGAGCTTTTTTTTCTTTTTTGAAATTTGGAAAAATGTCACAGAGGCTTCATGTGAAGTACCCTCCAAAATAAAAATATCTGTTTCAAAATCACGGGGCTGCAACATCAGCTTGATCGATTGGGCAATATCTATTTTAGAGAACGTCAACAGAACGGTTTAGCCACTCACGGTTAGTCCGTCTCTTCTTTACAGACGGACGGACAGAAACCGTCAATCAATTTTTCGGTATTAAGGACCAACAAAACATGGATTCAGGCTACACCAGGTCTTAAGAGGATTTTCTCTACATTTAGCAATAGAATTTATTCACTTTTCGTTAGAAGGCCCTGTAATAGGCGTTTGCCGAAAATTCGCCGTTATTTCGCGCAGCATTACATAACTTTCTTCCTACTGCGTAAGCGGTAGCGAGAAAGTAAAACAATGGAAGAAAATGGCACCGGCACCGCCCCACTACTTCATGCCAAAACAAAAGCAATTGAAGCAAGTCGAGCGCGAACAGCGCCGGGGCGTGCACAAAAGGAACTGCATCTTCCTGAACATACCAGGTTTATCTTGCCCATCTTCTCGGTCACTGGAGCATGCCTGCCTCGCCTGGCCTCGGCGGGTGCTGGCTGCAGTGCGGCACGTGGGAGAGAGAAAGAGTTTCACTTGAGGGAGACACGCAGTCGCTATTCCACTTTCGGCTGCGGCAACAGCCCGCGCCTGTCACACGCACTGGGTCAGCAGCCTCTGTTTGCGAGGTGTGTGGACGCTGGCCGGGCGGACACGGCGGCTGTTTTAACTCGGCGCTCTTCTTCTTTCTTGCCTTCCTCCGCTTTTCCCTCGTGTGGTGGGTGGGACTTCTTACGTCTGGGGAGTAGGAGTGAACAGCACGTTGCAGGACCCTGCTTCCCTGTTGTCTGCACATCCCTGCCACCTATACGAGACTTCTCCTCCCGCGCAACTGTCAACACATTTTTTTCTACGCTCGCTTTATGGAAGCGCTGCCCGTCAAATGTTTTCTGCACTTCCGAATCTGATCGAAATAATTGGGGTTTCGCAACTGTCAGCGTCACAATTAATGTTGTGTCAAAATGTTTAATTTTGGATTATATTTGGATATTTTTATTTGCACTATTTAAGCTCGATGGAAATTTTAACTATCTAGCAAAATACTTTCTCGAGTTCAAATTAAAAGGTAGATTTGTGAAGATAGATAAATTGCAACCGAATTCAGCATACACCACAGTTCAACACCAATCGCACAACACTGTCCGAAGAGATAAGCTCCAAATTTTGGCGGTCACTTTCCACTAAGGGTGTCTAATGGACCATGTCCAAACTCAACGTCGAATCCCAATGTTGATATTCATTCGCACGAGATCTGCGTACTGAAATTTTAAATATCTAGCGTAATGCGTCCTCGAGTTCAAATTAAAAGGGATTTGTAGATATGATTTAAATTGTAACAATATTCAGTGTCACCACAGTTCAACACCATTCGCAATTTGCACTACACTGTCCGAAGAGATGAGCTCCAAATCTTGGAGTAATTTTCGGATGGGTGTATAATCTAAATCCTATGTCCGTACTGACGCACTAGGCACACCACTGTTCGTAGAGACGAGCTCCAAATCTTGGATTAATTTCCTCTTTGCGGTCACATCCGAAGGGCGCCTAACATCACTCGCGCAACCCCTCCGTCAGTCGTCCACGGCGACTGGCAGTCGGCGAGCTGCAAGACCCCACCCTGTCGCCCCGCGGTCAGCTGGCGCGCCTGGCCATGGAGGCGGCAGGTGTAGCGGGTGGCCTTGACCGCATGCGCACCGACGCGACGCGGCACGGGACGACGTCTGCTCGCTGCGGCGGGCGCGAGGCGACTGGCGCTGGCGGCGGCAACGGCCCCCTCCGAGCCGGGGCGGGGGAGAGGGAGGGAGGCAGCCGATGACCTACATCCCCGCTACGCGCCGCGCTCTTCGTTGTTTTCTTGCAGGCGTCTCCGAAGAGTCTTTTCTTTGCGGGCTTCCTGGTGCCCGGGGGCGCCAGCGGCGGTGGAATTCGGAAGGGCGTTGATTGATGGATTATGCTTCGATTTTTTTAAAGTGGCCGGTGACATACGGACATTGTTACACCTCCTCCCTTATAAAATGAATATTTTTAATTTATTCCTGAATGTCCAGCTCAATGGGGCTTGTGCCCTCAGAAATATGCTTACCACTGCTAAGAAAAGATTAATTTTATAAGGCAGGTGTAACAATGACCTCATATCATTGGTCACTTAAAACATGAAAGTATACTAATTCTGGACGAGTCAACTGCTAAAGTCATTAGTCCCGTAAGTGTACTGCTTGTTTCCCCCCAGGAGGTGGCCTTCCCTCGCTGGATGGTGAGATCCAGCGCCAACTTACCTGTCGACTGGCGGAGTTTTCCTGAACTAGAGATCTCCCCTCCGCGGGGCACCGTCCCAGCCGGGACAAACTCCAAGTCCTCCGGCATGCCTAGTAGTGTAGTGTATGTAAATGTAAGTGCGTGTAAGGGGTGGGGATGGGACAAGGAAGAGCAATGTGAGATCGTGCGCGGTCCGTGACCCGTTTGGTAGGGTACTACTCCGGGATTCGCCTGGTGTTGATCGGAGAAACCACTAAAAACTACCACTCAGAGCAGCTGATCTCTAGATTTCTCCTCCAGACTGCAACTCAACCTCCGACCTAGCTCTCTAGCTGGTATCGAAAATGCTGCTGTGTCGAGTGTAACCCTAAGACCCCGCTGTCATAGTCACTGCAGTGACTTCACTTGATGCCCGGAGCCACCTCACTCAGTGGAAATGGGAAGGGAAGTTAAAGACCCTTGGCTGCCTCAACATCCAGATGTTTGCAATGGTACATATAGCGGGCGTCAGTTCATGGAATCCCCACAAAAGAAAATATAGCAGTTAATTAATTGACAGAAAACAGAAATCATGAGAAATACCAACATTATAAAATGCAACTTCCATCCATAGCGAAAAGAACAGCCCGAGAACTCGGAAAAGGCGAATGTATGAACCTTCTGTATGAGCAGATATTAGATGATTATGATGACGAATATGGGTACTTCACGACTAGTATATACATTCAAAATATTTCCTGAACATGTTTCTTTTCATAACCGTGTCAGTGCATTATTCTGGCCTCATTCGAAACAGTCTGAAGATACTATGCCATTAGTACGTAGTAAATGAACATAAATGGAACCAGGAAGATGAAAGTACAGCCACAAGGCCGAAGAAGTTCCACGCAAGGTTGAATTAAGCACGTGGGAGTGCAGCACCGCATGAGAGTTAGAGAGGGTAAAGCGCCTGGCCGAAGCAGGAAGGTAAGCGCTTACATGCCAGATTTATTCTAAAAGTTAGAAGATGAAAAGGAATGGCAAATAGAGACACACACAACCAACAGTGGGCACGGACAAGGATTTCTAGCGGCCGGCTGGTCTGATTGATAGTTTTCCATGGTTTCTCTGATTAATACCAGGCGAATGCCGGGGCAGTACCCTAACAAACACGAACCGGTGATCTTCATGGTCCCATCCTTATCCCTTACTTTCGCACACACTCACATGCACTGCCACACATGCTCATATACTACCGCATATGCCGGGAGTACGGTCGGGAACTTAAAGATTGTCCCGGTGGGAGCAGTTCACCGCTAGTGGGAGATACCTGGTAGGGAATAACCCTGTTAGTTGACAGGTAGGTCGGCGCCGGACCTCGCCATCACAGTCACCTCTTGAGGAAAAATCATGCACAACACTTACGGGACTTATGACTATCATTTGACGCGCACGCAATCACTAACAATCAATCAATCAATCGATCAAAGAAGGGCATGGAGAGTAATGATACATTTAAAAAAAGTCCTTAATAATGCTCCCAATAATTATTTGCAAGGATTTGATTCTCCACATGGGGTGGTGAGACCAAAAGTTGTGCGAGCAGTTGAGTCAGGGAGGGGGTGGGTATTTTGGATTCACGTTAGGATATCGTCTAAAAATCGAAAGCATATGCCTTAGTTGGCGTTCGGTGTAGGCGTTTGGAATAAAGGTTTGTGAAGGAAATTTGGGGTACGCGTTTGGATGATCCATTTTCAAAAAGCGTGTGAAGGGCTCCGCTGCAAGAGTCAGAAGTCGTTTGGAGTAGGCGTGAGAGTCGGCGTGTGGGCTAAGTGTGGCTGCGTCCAGGGCGGGCGCTGCGAGAGGAGTTGGCGTCGCACCCGGCGCAGCGACCTCCTTCTGGGAAGCGCCTGGCACCCGCTGGGCGGGGTCGGGGAGGCCGGGAGGTGAGTGCGGCGGTACGATTGAGCCGACGGGGTCGGGTGGGGTGGAAGCACAGGCGGAGGCGGGCCGCAGGGGGAAGGGTAAGAGCCTGGCGGGGCGCTGCAGAGCAAGGCGGCGGCGGGCGGGTTGTGGTGTGTTGAGGCGCGCGGGGCGGGACGACGCATGGGGTGGAGCGGGGTGTGGGCGATCGCGGAGAATGTTGGGGCGGTGTGACACCGTAGGTGGGCGGAGAGAGGGGCGTGGCACCGAGAGTTGGGCGAGGGCAGGCGAGCGGGGAAGAGTGACCTGGAAGACTCTCCGTCGGCGGGGTCGCGGGCGGGGCGGGTTTGTAGTGGGTTGGGGCGGCGGTCGTGGAGGGCAAGGTGCGGTGGCGGACGGCGGGTGCGGCATTAGGCGCGCATTTGGAAGAGGGGAGGTGGCTGCGTTTCACCGCGCGGCTGGGCCGGGGCTGGGTGGGGCGGGGCTGGGGCGGGGCGTGGATGCTTGGTCTTCCTGGCCATTCCACCCCGCCTCCGCGCCATTGTACTCCTACGGACCCACATGCCTCCTTCACTTTCCCGAACAACCAGTGCACTGGGGAGAAAGTGCAGCAATTGTGTATTATTTAACTCATCTTCGTGTGTTCTGGATACGGAAGGGGTTCTTCTTCACATAAAGTGAAGCCTCGATATCTCTAATTTCCGGGCGTAATGAAAACGTTTTCGGACATTTTGACAAATTTAAATTATGTTCTAAAGGAACACCGTCACCATTTTTGGTTTTGTAGTATCCGACAGAAAATAAAAATGATGACACTCATTGATTTTTGCACTTAAAAAACTCATTTTGCTACCCTAACGACAAATTCACTCTCACACGACACCAAAATCTATCTCACCAAAAATGAAACGACTTCTATTTACAGAACGAGTGCAATTGGCATAACAAAACACAATCTTTAACTACAAAACGAAGTAGTGAACAAATAACGGAGATAAATTATTCACTCTGTTAATTCATCTGAAGATATTATTAACATTCACCCTACCTGGCTGGCCGAGGTGGCTAAGAGCGTATACCGACGCAGCGCTTCCATCCGAATGGTCGCCGGTTCGAGTCACGCCTTAAGCATGGTTGTTTATCCTTTGTTATCTATGTATATGTTGTCGCGGAGTTTGTTGGTGTCTAGTGTATGGTCGAATATGCGTTCCATCGGGACGCAAAGGTTAGAGAGGTAAAGGGTAACCGGCTTTAGGCTGGGAAAGCCCTAGAAAATAAAGTAATTTCAAACTACTTCTCTTTGCAAACTCCACGCCACCTCGAACATTACTTTATATTTCATTCAGAATTTCTTTTTCTTTTGAAACTCCACTTCGCTTGTACCCCACAATTTTTCATATTAAACTTGTTCATCATAGTATTACTACTCTTTCTCCTCCCTACCATTTCGCATTCCTACATTTTCTTCTTGTTTTCTCTTTTAGTTTCTCTCTCATCACCATATATCCCTCCCCACTTCTATCATCATGTAATATCCGTTTCCATCTCTGTACCCTCTCAATTCTCCAGATTATCTAGTTGCACTCGATCATATATTTCCACGTCTCTGCATCACCTTCTCAAATCGTACATCTCATGTCTTCTTTTTCATCTCCCAGCACTAAACCTTGCTATCATATTTCTATTGTTTTCTTTCCTTCCTCATTTCAGGAGACTCACCACCTACTTTTTTCTTGCAGAAAGCGGATGTTTGGACTAATTGTCTCAACAATCTATACTTCACATATTATTCTCTCGTAACATATCTTTACGTTTTAGGTTGCTGTGCCTGCTGTCAGGCCGGTGGCCCCCCTCCCTGCAGCACTTTCCTATCACCGCGGGTCATAAACACCTTCCAAAACGTTTTCTAATTAGCTCAGGGGTTGTGTAGATGATTAAAATTGAGGAGTGAGATGCATGACGCTGAGAGAAAGCCTCCTTGTCACGAAAAGGTGAAAATATTTGGACTTTGTGTCGGATTCGACCTCTTAATAGCCTTAAGGCGTTAATTTCTTTTTTAAAGTTACGGTGTATTGCTAGCACTACTGACTTAAATTTCCCAATCCTAATGACTGAATGAAACGAATGAATTGTAAATTGTGCTTTACGACGATGTTATGCAATTCTATTACATGTGCGTAGCTTGGACTAAAATGTATTAGTACATCACGGCAACCAGAAACCATACGAACAAAAAGCAAAACACAAATAAAGCAGCTGATTCTTTGAAACTTCCACAAATATTGCGGCAATTGGTTCTCACTTTTATTATCATGTGATTATTGTTTCGCTGACAAAGGGTTCAATAATGATATTGTCAAAATCACAGTGAAGTTGTAGTCTTCATTTTATATCGACGAGATTTAACGGAAATGCACTGGTTGAAGGCTGATTGGTTTATTTATCCTAATATTATGAATAGTAAATTATGCTTCAGCCTCGTGGCTAGCTCTTGGTCAAGGTTGCTTGCTTTCCACTTGGCTGCCCCATGTTCGCTTCCCGGTCAGGTAGTGAACGTTTTTCTCAGAATGTCCCAATGTATGTTGCTGTGTAATGATGAGAAAATTCACTTATCAGGTTGAGAAGACCAGAATACGACGTGGGGATGTCTACGTGCTCGTACACTATTAACCCGTGGCCACGAGGCAGGGACGTCGCCTGTAGGCCTGGGCCCGTTCACCGGCTGTCGCGCCAACTACATACACACATACATTATGTTTTAAATTATTCTTCGGAAGTTCCCAACACGAAAGCGATATTTCACTGGAAGCAGAGAAATCGATTTTCTGTCTTTTATGGTCTCTATTGTCAACCGATACTGCCTACGTTAGAAATTTAAGCAATTTTCATAGGGCAACTACACAGATTCCACATGACCCACATCGGAACACACACAGGTGTCCTTAGCGACAACTTTCCGAAAGTTCGCATGCAAACGCCTTGCAACGGCAGTCGCTTTGTGCGTTCTGAGCCGCGCCTCGCCACCGACCTTGCCTCTTCTTTTCCTTCTTGTTGGAATTCTCGCCGGCGGGCGCGGCGCTGCAAAAAAAAGTTGACGATCGCTCTCCGGTTGGTAAGGGCCTCACGTAGAGCGCATGCGCCAAAGAGATCGTAAACCATCTCTGCTCTGCGAACGCTAATAGCTGCGCGAGGCGCCTGGCTTGGGGATTGATATATGGGGACAGGGAAAGTGATGATAAAGAACTGGAGCTGCTATGACGCCATTAATTTTCAGGAGACAGTTATTTGAAAAATTTTTACTTTCTCGCTACAGAGTAGAGAGAAAGCGAAAATTCTGCGCAAAAAAAGGCAAATTTTCGGCAGCAATACTCTTCTTATAGGACCCTGGTAGCGAAAAAGTGGATAAATTCAGTTGCTACACTTAGGTAAAAAAATTCCTCTATCACGTGGTGTAGCCAGAATACGTGTTTTGTGGGTCCTTGATACCGGAAAACCAACTGACGGCAATACTGTGCCGTCCATTGGTCTGTCTGTGAACAAAGATAGCGGCTAAACTGTTCAGCCAATTATCTCCAATATTGATATTCCTAAATCGATCTGACTAATGTCGCGGGCCCTTGAATTTGGAACTGATATTTTAATTTTCGGGAGTACTTTACATTAAATCTCTAGGACATTTTCCAAATTAAAAAAATGACTCCATCATTTTCGATTACATTTTTTTGTTGGATAGTGTGAAGCACGTTTAAGAGATTGGTGCAGGTCTCATATTCGTTGAAAACCGCAATTTTTCGAAACTTGCAAATTTTTTTTATTTATTCATTTATTTACTTATTTATTTATTTTTACTATTTATTTAATTATTAATTTTTTGCTTGCTCCCATAACTACAATTTTGAAGATAAAGATTTTTCCCGTAAGGAAATCCGTTCCTTAAAGACAGATTTTGAAATAAGGTGTGAACATCTTTTCGAAAATTTGAGTACTATTCTCTTAATTTTATATAAAAGTACGGGCGAGAAAGTACGAGCTGTTTTAGGAGCACTAGTGACAAGCGGGTGAACTTCCCTTGCTGTACACAACAGATATAGCCAGTGAGTGGGTCAACACTCCCCGCTCTCTCTCAGAGGTATAATATGCTGTTGTATGAGGGTTGTTACAGTATTACATGCTGCATCAACTTAACCACACACCATAAGAGGATGCACTTTTCTCTCATGCTTCCGTTAAACGTTTGTTATAGCGGTTAAAAAGGTATAAAAGTTAATAATGTTATAGCGGTCGTCTGATCTGATCAGTACTTTGTGTGGTTTCTCCAATGAACATCCGGCGAATGCCGGAGCAGTACCCTACCAAAAGAGCCACAGATCACGCGCGATCTTTCTTTCCCATTCCTTGACCTATCCTAACCCTTCCTTAAACACACTCTCACGTTCACTATACTACCACACATACCAGGAGACCGGTCTTGCGTTTAGAACATGCCCCGGTTGGGGTGGTGCCTCGCTGGTGGGAGAAACGTAGTTGGGGAAAACTCAAAAACCTACGTTAACTCATCATTCAGCTGACCATCACAGCTACCTCCCGAACAAACACATACACTACACTTAGGGGAACAATGACCTTAGTAGTTGACGTGCCCGGAATCCCTAATCAATCCACATTTCGTCAATGACCTCATTTCAGTCTGTCTCCGTCGCATCTTCGCGCGCACAAGAGCGCGCTGTGCCGCACGAGGCGAAGGCCGCGGAGCGAGCACCTCGCTGTGCGCGACTCCTCCGCCTCCTTATCGGGCAAACGGGGCCTCGGCAGCGCGGCTGAGCTCGGCCTCCTGCTTCCTCGCTCTTCGTCCAACACCCACGGCAATGCACAATAACTCATCGTAAGAAAAAGATAATTCAATTTAGCACATTACGGTATCATTATTAATGTATTGTATCAGATGGGTACCTGACTAAAAATACAAACTAAAAATAGATTGCAATATAAACCTAAACCCAACACCATTTTTGTAACTGCGAAATAGTTCAAAATTCATTAAAATGTTTACATTATCTTTATAATTCGTTACGTACCCCATGTTTCAGAAATTAACAACATAGAGACATAAGAGTAAAAAATGACGCGGTTGAATTTGTAATCGGAGGTTATAGCCCCGGTTTGAAATCAACTAAGTTTGTTATACTGGTATACTCAAAGCAGTCTCGTGTCTTTCAGTACTTATTGCAATACCGCCTAGTTATAACAAAAAAATCAAATATTTCCTTAGACACTAATAAATCCCTTTCGATGGAATAGAAGTACTCCTACTTTAGCAACATTCTTGTTTCGATAGATTCGATAGATAGTTAAAATAGCGGTCATTAATATTCTTAACGGAAGCTGGCCGTTTAGAGCACCTTATCATCCCCATTTTTGGTGTCGTTATTTCGAGAAACAGTACACTATTACGAAAATGTTAGTTCCTTTGTTTTAAATAGTAAATATATCATGACAGGATTCTTGCACATGACGACGTTTATAGGATCCTAGTTCCACGGAATACTCAGATACACACGAGGTAGTAGCAAATACTGTACACACAATATAGGGTAATTTCAACCTTTCTCATAGTATTAATGGAGACAAACACCCACTAGCGAATCTAGTGACATTACCTGGAAAACAGGCGAACGATTAAAATTTTAATACATAAACAAAACCTTTTAGAGTGGTGTGGTTTATAACAAACTATTGTTACTATTATTATTATTATTATTATTATTTATTTTTAAATTTTCTTTTATACTTACATATTGAATTTTATATTTTTGTAATGTGTACAAGCAATACAGTGATTTGATAATTTAATACCTCCATGTAATTGGAGAATGATGAGTATTTAGGTAATAATGCACAACACGTAGTCTGTAAGGAGTTGCTCACTCCGTGACTTTCAACTTGTCATCACGAGGAAAACAAAAAAATTATTCTTACAAATTTCATAATTTGAGCAATCAAATACAGCTCCCTCCTTCTCAGACACAAAATATTACTAACGACCAAATGAAAATATTTTAGTCACTCTGCAAATGCTTTGACACTTATGAAATTTCGTTCTTGATATCACAATGCATATGACAGGTCGGGCCAGAAGGGGCGCTAGCTTCAAATGTCTTTCGTTATATCGTCATATTCCGTTATATGCCATGTATTGTGTCTATATTTGATTTTTCTATAGTGGCCGATGACATTAAGTTATTGTTACACTTCCTCACCTATGAAATGTATCTTTTTAATTAATTCTCGTACATCCTTCTCAACTGGGCTCGTGACCTCAGAAATGTGCTTACCAATGTTAAAAAGATTATATTTATAAGGCAAGGAGGAGTAACAATGACCTCATGTCATCGGCCACTATAGAAAAATCGAAGTACTATGTAGTATTTGGTAGAAGGCCCACTGCCCGCTGCCAGTTGGGGTGGCTAGTGGAGGCTAAGCGACCGTCCCAACTCGCGAAAACGTCCGCCAGACAGCGCGCAATGCAGTTCCGCGAACTCGTAAATATTATTTGCTAGAGAACACGGAAGCGCCATGGAAGAGGTAGCGGTTCCAACGCCTCGCGCCGCCAGGTGGCCCAACGTCTGGCACAAGGAAACACTTCTGAACAAAAGTCGAACAAATCCTGACTTTCTAGCTCAAATAATCCAGCGATCTATGGGTATTTATTTATCGCAATCATCTACTGGAAGGCAGCCGACTTGGATGGCGTAGGTTCTAGGAGCGTGTACTGACGCACCATTTCGGTTCGAGTCCCGCCTTGGGCATGGTTGTTTGTTCTTTGTCTCTCACGCACGTGTTGACGCAGAGGGTCTGACCCCAGATTGGAGGAGCCCGCAAGTGTGTTGGCGTCTAGTGTATGGTCGAATACGCGTCCCACTGGGACGTAACGGGTAACCGTCTGTCAGCCGGAAAAAGTCCCAGAAAAAAGCTACTGGAAGGAGAATGAAATGAATTTTACCTCTAGAGAAAATTGAAGTATTTACTTTCACTTAGTACAACCCTGACATCCCCTCTCCGCAATAGAAAAATTAGGGGAGGGGTTTGAACTCTGATGTAGACAGTCACGTTCCACCTATGTTGAAGGACAAGAGTGCAAAATTTCGAAACGATCGGAATGAAACTGTAGGTTTGTTTACAAAAGAAACATACAAAATCAATACTTAATACATTTTTTGAACCAATTATTTACAGATAGTTTCTTTTTCAATTTTCAGACTACAACGTTTCAAATCCTATCTTTGAATCCTTCTTCAGGTACTATGTAATTTATTCTATACAAGCACAACAAAATACAAACACAACAGATGAAATCATTCCTTACACACAGATTAAACTGTTCGTAAGAAAATTCAAGGGATCGAGTAGTAGATCCGTTGGTTACAGAATGTTTAGTCTTTGTAAAAAGTGTTTGGGTGTATAGGTTATACACATTAAAACTTATTTAATGTCTTCATTGAGGATTGTTGCAAAATGTAAATATAAATTTGTTCAAGTTGTATGAAACCGTAAGAAAGAGGCAATTGACATATGAAGCTTCGATTGCATTTGACGCAAGTTTGAAGAAGACTGGCTCGGGTTCGTAAGAAATGGATGCCTGAATGTAGTTCGAGATATTTTAAGTAATATTCTGGTTTAATTATCCAAAATGTATCGTCTTCAGGAGGTTAGGAGATTGGCGAAACCTTGAGTACGGTATTTAAGAACATTAATCACTGTTTGTAGAATACGGAACAAGATATCCGCGAAAGCGGAGCAGTTAATACTTTCCCGATTGATCGCGGTAACGCGAATTAACTAACAATAAATTTTCTTTGTGTTGTAACTTAAAGTATTTTATTTAAAATTACTTCAAGAGAGAGTCAAACACAGCGACGTGAGTGAAAAACAGAGGCAGCTGATTTATTGAAGATACCAACGTTCGCGGGCATCTAAGGGTGCATACGTTGTTGCGGGACATAAGTTCATAATATACCAGCGAGGATGTTTCCCTAATAACGCGCCGAGTGTCTTTGTGCTCGGTGGCGGCCTCCGTGCCAGCCCGGCGCAGCGCGTCCTCCAGCGAGGAAGGCCCCGTGCGTCCAGTCCTCCCTGACACCACGCGTGCCACGCACGCGCGTTAAGTCCATTGCCGGAGGTGCCAACGAGCAAAATTAGTAGTAGCTCAGCCCCCATCTATCAGGGGCTCCGCGTCCGAAAAAAACTCATGAAATAGTCTCACTTTACGACTAAATTTAAATTTGATACTGTCAACTTTTCCAAACATCATCATCATTGCCATCATTATCTTCTCTAAAGACAATCTTTCCTAGATATTTAGTATTGTATTAGCAATCTAGCATGCAATATTTTTTTGCAATGATCATTTGTTTTATAGCTTCATTCGTTTGCCATATTCATATTATGATTTATAGATAAGCTGCACACTCTTCCCTTTGGAGACTTGCGAGACAATTTTTCGCACTCAAGAGTAGAAGTAGTGTGATTGAGAAGATAACAAATAAATTAAACATGTACTTGTATTTGAAGACATAAAAAATGTATTTAAATATAAAATTGTATATAACTATAGAATTACATGAGCAATTTGTCAGTCTTTATTTGTATTTGAGCAAAAAGTTGTTCTATTTATTATTATGTTTTAATAAATCTAGTGCTTTTATCGCGGTTTTGTGCTTGGGGTAGCGCACATCTACCATCTGTAGCCTAATAATTAAAAAATAATTTTCTTCTAATTGTCTGATGGAACAGTTTTCTCCTCTTCAATTTCCACGCTATAATTTTTCTTTTCTACATTTCTTCTTTTCCTTCTTCGTCGTCTTCAAACGTCGTTTTGCCTTTTCTCTCCTTTTTTATCTATTGCTGGATTTAGAATTGCGCGTGTTCTCCTATCATTATTAGGGGAGCGTATTTTAATGAAATGTCATGTTTTTTGTTTTCACTTTAGACCAATGTCGTTTATTCATTTTATGTTATGAGAAAACAAAATGACCCACTTTTATGTCTTTCTTTCCTTCATTTTTTGACTAATTAGTAAATGTTTGCATTTTCAATGCATTTTTTAATTATTTCATCGATTTTAATGTATAGTTTTATGGCATTTGCTTCAAACAATATTAACGAAGTGCAACAAATGTTCACCACAGAATTCCTGAGTAGCCTATTCGAGTTCTTCGCTCATATATTGTAATGTCAGCCGTTGTGAATATTTTGTAATCTAAGGTTCCTGTGACGCCTGTCGGCGTCATTGTCAGTTCGGCCGATTTCGCAAAATATAAAGGCAAAAAGTTTTTTGTTTTTTTTAAACAACAGTCCAAACCAAATGTTTGGATGCTCAGTTCACTTGAAAAAAGGAAGAAGCCTCGATTACACAACTAACATAGCCAAAAGCCTGAGTTGTTCATCTGAAGTGGTTTTGTTCAAATTTCTTTACGTCATTTTTTTTGTTTTTTTGTTTTTGTTTTGAGGGCATTTTAAAAGCATTTTAAGAGCATTTTATTGATGATTTTTTACAATGTTTTAGGTCATCAAAATCCGCCCCTAATCATCATCCCCACCACCATTATCTTCTTCTCCTACGAAGACGTTCTTTCCTAGATAAGTAATGCTGTATTTACAATGTAGCATCCAATATTCTTTTGCCATGTTCCTTCATTGGTTTTCTTCGATCCAAGATGATAATGACAACTAATTATTTTTCTGTTGCTAACGGAATATTAGCAAACTATCGTAGAAGAAGAAATAATCTTTCAAGATTAGACATAATCTGTGTGAATTAATGTATTTAAATGATACCGTTGGTTTCCGCGGCCAGAGTCATCATCCGGGCTGTCCGTGGGTCTGCACCTCAGCCTTCCACGGGGCATCACACGGACAGCCCAGATCTTCACTTAATGTATTTAGTTACATTTAATCAAATTGTGAATACTTATCAGGCATACGATAAGCGACTGCTTGAACAACTCCCGCTGGATTGTCCGCTGTGAGCTTCCAAGAAGCACGGATGGCGCCAGGCAGATTTTAAAACAGAGCACGTACGCATCGATGTCGACAAGTGATGGAAGCGCTTCCGTGGAACAACTTTCATCTTTAGAAGTGTCCTAGAAACGTGTTATTTCAATGACTGCGTCTGATTAAGCGAATGTGTTTTTGCGGATCGGTATTTTTATTTCACGACTTTCACAAAGTTTAACAGAAGAGCTTCATCTTCACATTTTTTTAATATTATCCTGTTCGTCACAGAGCTTCTTTATGTGACTAACCATATAAGGTATTGGATTCTTTAAAACATAAATTCAAGAATTTTCAACCTTTTCTTTTCTAAAACTTAGTATATCTTCATTTTTTTGTGATAGACAAAGGGGAATCTACAGTAAAAAATGCAGTTTGACTTCCGACATATGAAATTATTATGGCAAAAAATGCATGCTAATTTCGTGTTTCCGGACGCGACAGCAGCTGCGGCCATAAGTCACGTAAGTGTAGTGCATGTTTTTCTAGGGAGGCGCCGGTGATCTGTGATCTTCCCGCGCTGATGTGATCTGGCGCCGACTTACACATTAGCTAGATGGCTTTTCGCCAACTAGGTATCTCCCACCAGAGGGACACCATGAGTGGACCGACCGGTCTCCAACCATGTGTGGCAGTGTAGTGCATGGTAGTGAAAGTGTATGTAAGGAGTAGGATAGGACAAGGAAGAGGAAGGAAACATCGCGCGCGGCCCGTGGCCCGTTTGTTAGGGCACTGCTCCGGCATTCTCTTGGTATTGATCGGAGAAAGCACGAAAAATCAGCTGGCAGCTAGAATTCTCCTCCAGGTAGCGACTGAACTCGAACAGCTATCTACCTAGCTAGCGTCGGAAATCCAGCCGCCTCGTCGGGAATTTGCAGCGTGATTAGTTCCACCGTCGCCCCTGGTGCCGTCTTCTTCCACCGCGCCTCGTCGCTCATTCGCTGGGTCACGGCGTGAGCCGCGCGGCCAGCGCCGGGTGGGCGGCGGCAGGGAGGGGAGAGGCGAGGGGAGGGGGAGGGGGGTGCGAGTGCCTGCCCGGGTGGCGCCGCATCCGACCCGCAGTTCCTGCCTCTGTTGATTAGGGCAGCGCCCGTGACGCAACAATGACGAGCCAAGCGTCTCTGCTTGACAGACGGAAGCGACATTTCCAAATACCGGTCAGGGCGGCCCAAACTCCATTTACAACACGGAACACGTATGCCGGGCGCTCCATTTAAAATGGGCACTCAATAATACGTTCCACGAGAAGAAAGGAAAGAAAAGAAGATAGAAAAACGAAAGAAACAAAGAAAAAAAGAAAAAAGAAAGAAACCAAAAAAGAAAAAAGAAAGAAACAAAAAAGAAAAGAAAAAAGATCGAAAAAAAGAAATAAGAAAACTGTTCAGTGAGCTTCGGTCCACAACCGTTCGTACTGCAGCACATCTCACCGGGAGAAGATACTAAGTTTTAGAAAACAAAAGGTTGGAAATTATTGAAGTTATTTTTTTAAAAATCCCACACCTACTCCCCATTGCCCCATGGCAGCGTCTGTCCAGAGGAGAATTCTAGCAATAGACTGCTCTGAACAGTAGTTTTTCGTGGTTTCTCCGATCACTACCAGATAAGTGCCAGGGCAGTACTCGACAAACGGGCCACGGACAATGCGTGATATTCCATTCCTCTTCTCTCTCCTATCTTATCTCCTCGCAAAAAACACTAACATACAACACACTAACACATGTAAATCTACACCGTGAGGCAGCCGGATTTATTTTCCTTCCGAAGGGTCAAGTGCGATCCGGTTTGAACCCACGAACGTGGGTATAACAGTCTGATACGCCAACCGCTTCACCATCGAAGTAATGAATTTGCGAAAAAGAGTACCTTTCCCAGGAAATAATACTCATATTCCTCATAAATCGTTCCGATGTCGAATTTGTAATGGAAAGTGTTTCTTGGTATTTAAAATGCCATAGCGGCTCAACACATCAATACCCTAAGATGTACTTGTATTTTCCTTTGAAAATACCAACATTTTATTCGCATTTTTTTTCGTTCGACGGGAATTGTATTTCATAGAAACACATTTCGGTATCAAAATTTAAATTAACTACAAGGTATGGGAACTATACAGAATTTTTATAACATTTTTAATTAATTTTACTGTGTCTACATCAACCACTTCTTAATTACTCTCTTAAGGAGTATATTCTTTTCTCGCATTATTACACGATAGGTTTCTGAATGTGTGAGAGGATTGAGTGTGTGTGTGTGTGTGTATGTGTGAGTGAGTGAGAGAGAGGGGGGGAGGGGGAGACAAGGGACTGACGTTAAATATTGCGGGAAGGCCGCCAACTGTTAACTGAATTACGGACTGCGTTTACGTTCCACAAGCTGAGCCTCGTACGCAAGACTTACGCAATGGTTGTTAAACACGACTTATCTCGTTAAAAAACTGATAAAGAAAGACAAGAGAATAATATTTTATCGGTTATATTTCTCATCGTTTAAAGAATAAACAAACTGTATGGTATTCTAAGAATATAATTTTAATTAACATTGTGAAAAATGCGAAAGATGACCTAATAGAGGATGAAGGGGACCAGAGAAAAGAAATGGATGGCATGTTGGAAGATAGACAACATAGTAATTTGGTGGCAGAGTAATATTATCAGTTACACGAAATGGAAAGCATGTTACATTGGACCAAATCGACGAGTTAATCATGAATAGAACAAAGTGAAATTATTACTCATTGCAGTACCATAAAACCGTCTTTCTCTAAATGACGTTTCTCTATGTACAATTAAGTGGATTTTCCCTGCATTCTATATGATAATTTATATTCATACTAGCAATTTAGAACTACATATAACCACCTTTCAATTACTGTTTGTAACTGAACTTTTATTAATGATTTGCTTTGTTAATGCTTTCCATTCACACGATTCCATAACGCAAGTGCTTATGCTATCTTCGCAAAATACAAGTTTTCAGGAAGGCAAAATATGCGAATTTAGCCTTGTAATGGAAATGAGATTCAACAATATTTTGGATAATATTGACCCTATGAGGAACGTCAAGTTGGAACAAAATGTTTGGCAGCATGGTGGGTTGTCTTCGATGGTGGAAAGAAAAAAGTGCCTGGCTCAAAAGAAGGTGACTGGAATTTAACTGTTAGGGGCGGGCAGCGGATTCCACCCAATCTTTGATAATGTCGCTGAATACTTTTTCACAAGCTTCCTGTACATTATCCAACAAATCTTCCGAGAAAGCTATGTGGGTATGTGCATGTCACTAATGAAATCCTCTATTAGACTTTCAACGTGTCGGACTTGGTGCTTCACCTTGGCGTCCCCCATTCGTTTCGAGATAGACGTACTCAACAAGTGACTCTGTGACATTTCTGTGGCGACGACACTGATAAAAAAAACTGTTACGTTTCTACGGCAGGTGCGTATTTGCTCGTCACCAGTGCTTCATTTATACAATTGGTCCCTGAACGCGCCTCAAATTAATTATTAATTTACTAGAAATAGTTTTATATTTATAATATTATCTAATTATTTTTCCCTCGTACCGGAACGCCGTACCGTTGCGTTCCGCCAGAAATAAAGTGATGTTCGTTACTATGGTTGCACTCAAGCCGACTGGTACCTTTACTAAGTCATAGAAATTGACTTTTCAATTGTTAATTGGCAGAACTTTGGTGTCATTGAAATCCTCGACATAATCATCTTTACGTCTGGACCCATAAAATTTCCGGAGGTTCAAATGCAGTTGATGCCACGTGTTGTTACTGCGATAAAACGTTTGTACAACAGGTAGGAAAGAACATCAGATTGTCCATGTCGTAGATTTGCGTCACGTAAAATAACTGTTTTTGACGTAAATAAATAAATAACAGTCTCAATAATTCCTTTGAGATGAACAGTTCGTCGGCTTAAACACCCTGTCGCTGTTAATGTGACTGAGGCGATAAGCCGTCCTCGTTCGGCACGGCCACGAGTGCAACGCAAAGGGAAAAGGCAACGGTTACATCACAAGAGTAGAAGAGGCCTAGGCTTTATAAATGAGAACTTGTTAGAATCTTATAAAAAAAATTCCTATTTTTCATACAATGTCCACAATAAAATATTTGTGTGGTAATTTTATTCATTTACGAACTCATCACAGACGCTTTTCCCTCAATCGCTGCATATTCTACGCAAAAACTCCATTTCTGTATTCGGGTTGTTAAATGGTAACTTACCACTAAATGCTTGTCATCGCTTTTTCTGCAGACCGCACTTACCTGTAAACAAAAGAGAGCAAATTATTACACACAAGAATAAACTAGAGGGAAAGTGTCGCATACCGAACGTTTTCCTCCTCTTAATATAAAGTGCATGACAGTATTTAAAGATCTACATCTGAATCATGAACAAAACATCCACGCCACAAGAATCATTATTGTTGAAAAATAGCTTGGATTGTTGGGACATATTTTAAAGCTTCGAGCAGAAAATGGGATGCAGCTGTAGAAGAGATCTCATATTCCGCTGTCCGGAAAATAGAAAACCCCCAAGACATTGTTCACATCGTTCAGTATTAAGTCTCACAGACTAATAAAATATGGAAGGTTAAGACAATCTGGAACAATCACTTAACTGTGAACCGAGAGTTCAACTTTCTGAAAATGTAATGAACATTTTTTACCAAGGTATGTACTGATATGTAGTAAGGAAATACGCATGATACAGAAATCCTACTGCCCACCTTACCTTACAAACGTAATGCATCACATAATAATAACCAATGATTATTTTGCAAACGCCACATATATCAAACGATTCCTAGCCATTGCGTTTACAAACATAAATCTTTGTATTTAAAAAAACTCTTTGAACGTAAGACCGTTATATCTTTTCGAACTACGACCTGACACATGTTTTCACGAAGCGGAAATGCCAAATGCTTTCAATATATCGTTTACAACTCGTAATTAAATAATGAGCTAATCATCATCAGATCTGCTTTCATTCTATTAATTTCATGATTTTATTAAAATACAGTGTTTACACTAAAAAGCCTGCTAATAATAGCAAGCGATAAAACACATTCAGGTATTTTCTGACTGTTTCCTTTAAAGCAAAAATCGTGAAATTTGGTTGTGTGGAATGCTCACCTTTTTACATGTGCGTTTAAATAAAGATATTATTTATAATAAAGATATAGTAAATACAAAGAATTCTGAATTTTTTTTAGTGTTAGGAATTTTAACTAAACTCGGAACTATACAGTGTATATAAATGCACTTTCTTCTATTATAGAAAAATTCAAGTAATTAATATCAGACATTTTCCAAAAACTGTTAGAAATCTTAAACATGTAGAGGGTTCATGTAAAGTATCCTAAAAAATGAGCATTTCTTGATTGCCTCCGGAAACGCACTACATCATCTTACTTCTGACCTAATTATCAAGTTTCAGTTCAAAAGCTTCTAATCTTCCAGAGTTATGTGTAACGTATGCTTCCATCTGGACATCCATATACTCATATACTCATATCCATATGGAGGGACATCCATCCATATATACTCGGATACGAAATTGAATGTAACTCCTCACATCCAACACCAATCCTAACGATCTTTGGAACAGTACTAATAAATCTTAATCCTGGCGTGTGTGCAAAGTAACAGCTGAAAAGAACCTTAAACACGCATTTTTCGATTAATAATCGAGATGATATTGTTGAGGCAACTCCAATATGTTACTTCCCTTAACTATAATATAGGGAGGAAGAGTAAAAAGTGTTGAGCACAATGATTACTAAACAGATTAGTACGACCAAACGGGATTTTTAGCCAAATTCAAATAATCAAAATGTGGGGGAAAATAGTTTGGTACACGTGTAACATTCACATCAATCTATAAATCGATTTTAGACAAATTTAGACCAACAGGATCCCAAGGTCACCAAAACACAAAAACTAACGATTGAGTCACATTACATACTGAAACCAATATAATGACTTAGGTATCATTCGCGATATAACCTTCGTGCGGTGCTCCATAAAATTCTGACGAAAGCCACACACGTTACTATACTATTTTTTTAAATTAGTGTGTACAGTTATTGCTGATATACTTCAAAATCAGAGTTTGTTAGTTTATTATTCAGCCATAAAAATAGGCTGTTTTTTAAACATGTGTAAGATACCCTTCAAAAAAAGTATTTTAAAACTATTTTGTGTGATTGATTGATTAGTGATGCCCAATGCATCAACAGCTAGAGCCACTAATCCCGTAAGTGTAGAGCATGTTTCATCGCTGGAGGTAGCTGTATTCTTCTCCCTAGATTGTGAGATCAAGCGCAGACCTATACGTCGGCGAGTGTTCCCCAATCAGGTATCGCCACGGGCGGGGCACCGCCCCTACCGGGACAAGCTCTGAGCTCCCAACTGAACTCCCTACAAGTGTCATAGTGTAGTGCATGTAAGAGTTAGTGTCTGAAAGGGGGGAGCATAGGGCAAGGAAGAGGAAGGAAAGATCGCTCGCCGTCAGTAGCCCGTTTGTTAAGGTACTGCTCTGCCATTCGCCTAGTGTTGATAGCAGAAAGCACGGAAAAATACCGATCAGAGCAGCCGTCCACTGGAGTTCTTCAGACAGCGACCAGCTAACTAGCTAATGTTCAAAATCCTGCCGCTGTCGGGACTCGAAAGTTACTATCTCCCGGGCAGAGGCTCTGACATCAGCTGATACCTCGATCCACCTAATTGGTTAAATTATGTTTTAACTTATTTCAAATAAAACAACAGAACCTATAATTGTATTATCGAAATACTCATTAAAAACTGAAATATAATTGGAACGGAAAACAACACAAGTATACATTAAACATCCAAGAAAATAAAACATCATTCAGTTTTCAGTATTTTTACATCTACTGACATCTCAAATTTCATCGCAACACTTCCATATATAAACAAATAACAAGATAACACAAGTATAAAATAAACAAACTGTAAAATACAAACTTCTTTGGAACTTTTCTAAATATTACGCATTTGTTACTATATTTCCTGAAAATAATATCTAAAGAAAATGAGTTACTGGTAATGATCTTTATCATTAAAATTCTACGGATTTTCGTAGACCAACCGCCGAAGACGGATCACTCTTCACCACGACAATGC
The DNA here is from genome assembly GCA_017312745.1 of Gryllus bimaculatus. NCBI lineage: Eukaryota > Metazoa > Arthropoda > Insecta > Orthoptera > Gryllidae > Gryllus > Gryllus bimaculatus. The sequence goes on from BOPP01000147.1 coordinate 1,727,496, forward strand.
GAGCTCTCACACATCGGCTCAAACAACTGCATTTTTAGCACGCCAAGAACAGTCGATTTGCATGATCATCCCGCCGTTATAGCTACTGACTTGCACCGAATGACTTCTTTTTATTCCCGTACGCTTAAAAACAAACTGAGAGGTCTACGTTTTCGCACCTGAAGAAGCGGTTGCTGCATTCAGAATGCATGTTTTGGAAATACCTCAATCAGAGTGGCAAAAGTGCTTCCACAAATTGGTTCAATACGCATGCAAAAGTGTATAGATCTTCATGGGATATTTTTGAAAAACAATAAAGTGGATTTTCCGATTGAAATATTGTTTCGGTCTCTAATCCTGAAATATAAAAGGCAACCCTCGTACCCAAGACACTCCTAGCGTGCTAGCGGGAGAACCATTATGTGTCTCGCAGTTGTCGATCTCTTCAGGATTTCCTGTCTTCCTTGTTTCTAAGACATTCAAAACTCCTGTTTATCAGTCAGATTTCCTTCGTTATTCACAGCCTTGAACTGTTTGCTCTTCAAAGTTTTCTTCATAATGTTCTCCAACACTTCATTCAAACACATTAATTCTTAGGTGTTTAGCATTCTGTATGTTCAGATTGCAATGACGTACAGCAAAAACTAAATACTTGGCTATGCGAATTTTCCTCGGTAAGGTGATATCCTTTTGTTTGAGAACTTTAATCCAACTTCTCTTCCAATGGAACAAAATATGTCCTGTTCACCTGCACGTAGAATGAATTCGGGAGAGCCAAACAGCCATCTTTATGTATTTGAGATTTTCTTATAACCGGCCATGTACGGTTCCGTTCTTTCGCCAGCGAGTCCGTTATGTCGCAAGGTCCTTACGAGACTGTTAGCGAAAGTACGTGGCGCGTTTGTCAACGTCTGTGTTCAGTGCGAGTGTTCCTCCATGTCCACTGCCGCTGCGAAAGAAACGGGTGCATCTCCATCACTACCAAATGTCACACGAAATTTGGTGCGGATGATTCAAGACAGAAGATTCCAGATGACACGTTGGCAATCGCTCATTTGCTGCAATGGGACCTACTCCCCATAAAATATGTTTTGCATGTGTCACATTCCAACTTTTGCATTCACATTTTACATGTAATGCACATCTTCACGCAGATACTTTGAAATGGTAAATTTTCCAAGCGAGATAATTCGCTCAAACTAGAGCTCATGAAATCCTATTTCTTTTAATGTGATCAATGTGGCTACATTTTGAAATAGTAGCAACCAATTACTCTTTTGCAAATTACAATCCGCGTCTATCGTCCAAGAGTAAAGAAAAATATCATCGTCGTAAAGCGACAATTGCCACAACAGAATCACAGTACTTACACAAAATATGATAATCGATATGAGAGTTTGTAGGATCATCTTAACATCGACAAAAATGTAGCATGGAAGACGCTAAGAGCTCAGTCCTTCATGCGTGTATTACCTTTCGTAAAAGTCACAATCAAAAAAGATTTCATTTCATAGTCAGTTGAACTGATATAAATGATTATGACTCATCAGGAATTACTCGCTTGGAATTTTCGTGCGATAACACCAACTTCAATTAATAACGTAACTCTCAAATAAGATCAACTTTTTAATGAAAATACAGTGCATGAGAAGTCGAAATGCCGTCATTATTTCACATAAATTGAAAAGAAATCAAAGGTCTGAAGACCAACAAATAAAGGACAATCGAGATTCTAAGAAACTCGTAAAATAAATTCGTCCACCTAAATCTCAAGTCAATTCCATTTCTAGAACTCGCGTTCGCATGCCACAAGTCACACGCATGATTTTTTAAACCTGTTAGTTCTATTTTTAGCAATCACACAATATAAACTCTAAACCCAATGGCTAGCGCCGAAATCTTCTGGAAATCCATCTGTATAGGTAAGAAGAAGTAATTTTCCATTATAAAAACTGTTTTTTACTGATACGTTATAGCTTGTTATTGCCTTTCGCATGGAACTTGATATACACTACATAACTTAACTGGATCGAAAGGATTGTGATTGCTAGGGAAATATGAAAAAAGTTAAATGAAGATACATGTTCTTATGGAGGGAATTATGAGAGGGCAGTTTGAAAGAACTGTGGGAGGGAAAGAGGAAGTGACAAATCGAGTGAAGTTAACATCCAGTTAATCAGTAAACAAGTAAATCTATAAACAAAATAGGTAAAAAATAAAAGTATGTATGTACCACGGGCGTTAACTTGCTCTAATGATCTCGTGCGACAAAAAGTCCTCGGGACAAGGGCTCTCAAGCTTTTAGTCGCCGCTCGATCAATAGAACCCTTCTAACACCCTGGATACATAAATAACTATGAAAGTAAATATGTTTTTACTGTGGAAGATTATTTCTTTTTACCTATCCATATATAATATCTCATATTGCATCCCCTACAGGACCCCTATTGAACGCGCGTGAATCACGTGATGCATTTCTCTGGGCCGATTTACATCTAAGCGCATGAGTCACGCAGGTTAGTCACTTGGGATTTTCGCACGACAGCTTTAATTTATTACGTTAACGGCCGTCAAACAAGGTCAGCTTTTAGTAAAAAGAAAAGTGCTAAAAAAGGGATGCCACCTACAATGTTAATAGTGAATTACAATAAACTGGTAAAATTTGCAATCCGAAGGGTTGCACTGTTTGACGACCTTCCGACAATATAAGAATGCGGTCTGCACATTCAAACGCACCAAGTTTGAGGCATGGGTGTTTTCACCACATGGTAAGGTGTGGTTGGATTTTCATTATATCATCATTGATTGGGGGCGGATTTTAATGAAATCTTTTTTCTTTTCACTTTAAATTAATGCCTTTTAGAATATAAATTAATTTTATGCAATGACAAAAGGAAACAATGTAATAACAAAAGGGCATTTTTATATGGAATTATTTTGCAATAATATTCGATTTATTCACTCAGAAATTGTAATGTTTGCCGTTGTGTGTAATCTAAGTTACCTGTGCTGTCTAATAGCGCCTTTGTGGATTTGGCTGAGTTTAAGATAATTTCGGGATAACTACAGACGGACATTTTCTGGTAAAGAACACTCCAACCCAAAAGTTTGCAAGCAGAGGGCACTTGAGCGAATAGAAGAAGCCTCGATTCAGCCACGTATCCAACAGCTTGAGTTGTTCATCCGAACTGGTTTTGATCACATTCTTTACGTCATTTTTCTTTGTTTTAGGGCATTTTAAAAACAATTTAAGAGCATTTTATTGATCATTTTTGGTGGTGTTTTAAGTCATCAAAATTCGTCCCGTAATCATCATAATACAAGCTCTCCTCTCTTCTTTTATACCGACCAAAGCAAAGGCAGACAAGCGCTTTCATCAGTCCAGGAGAGGGCACTGCCTAAAGGCGTAAGCCTTGTCCTTCAGTTCATAATTCAGTTTATAACTTTCTTCCTGTATTCTATTTTCTATTTTTATCAGAAAATTCAATTCTTTCAATCACATCAAAATTCAATTAATCCTGCCGTGGAGATAATTATGACGTAACTGGGCTTACACGATTCCTCATTGATCATTATCATTATCATGGCTCGAATTCTGATGACATGTAAACTTTTTATTGATGTAGTCTAGACACAGCTATTTTGTAAATGAATGTTTATGATGAAATATAGGTGATAGAAATGTGTAGTTATTAGGCCATTTTTTTGTCATTTTCAATTTTTAGTTTTTTTATCTGTGTTTAATTTTTGTCAGTTTTTCACTTTTCGTTTTGTTGTTGTTGTTTTTTGTTAGTAAATGTTTTATGAATTCACAATGATTCACTAAAACAAAGGTTTCATAGTATCATCAGTTCATGACGAAATGTATTACTGCAATGAACTCTTTTTTGAACTTTGAAAATTACATGGATCTTCTGTAACTTCGTCAACCTTTCACAATGTCGGTTGGAAGACTAGAGCTAAGTATTATATTTCCTCCTAAATAAAGACATTATAATAAACATAATTTTATATAAATTAATTTCATTTAAAATTATAAAATTCATTGAATAAGTACACACTATCATACAAATTTTTGAGTACTTTTAGAAAAAAGAAGTATATTTTTGTTTTTAGGTCCTTCTCATATTTTTATGACTTTTTATAGGTCATTTTGAAAGAATTTTTAGGTCAGCAGAATCCAAGCCTTGATCATCATTAAGTTCTTGGATAGCAGTCTCTTCCGCTATTTGCCGCGGTTCCAACCTCATCCCAGAAGACATTGAAGATTCTTAGCCCTTCCACAATCGTTTGGCGCCATGTTCTTAGAGATCGGCTACGCTTTATTGTTCATTTACAACTGAAAACAATATCGATTTCTGGGAATTTCTTTTGCATGGATAATCCATAAAAAGAAGTATATGTAATCATATTTGCTTATGATTCCACTTGATCTGAAATAGGATACGAGTCTGTTGTTAACACATTTTAATAAAGTGAAAATTCCCTCAATCATAGCAAAGATCTTTACTGATAGTATGTGCAACATTCTGCTTACTGAATAGCTGAAAAAGTCATTTTTACTAGATGATCGTCTATTTGGACTCCCTCGTTTGATGACTGGACTGATATAGAGCCACTTAAACTGTTACTATCAAATATTGTTAGACTATAAAATACGTAAACATTTACTGAAGTGTTGATGAAGAAATGTTCAACAAAACGGGGCTCTGTGCTATTCACGGTCGTAGGTAATTAGGTGACCGTCTATGGACAATGGCAGCAATTTAAATGCAAACATCATCTGCACAGGCATGCACTCCTTGCCATGTGTGTTTTATGAATACATCTTCACAAATACTGACCAAGGTCATCGACAAATGTATTTAAATATTGCGGGCTCCTATTAATGAAACTATAAGCTAAACCGGTTGTAATTGCACTTACAACTCGAAAGACGAATTTCACAGCGCGTCTTCTGATGACGGCAAAACAAATTGTTTGTTTGTGTGTAGCATGAAGCAGAGTGGCATAGCCTGATTTTTGCCTTTGGGTATGTAACTCGAGAAACGAAAAAAATATTTAAAACCCCTAAATAATCCTCATTCACCAGGGTACGAGATCTTACTATGTGTCTTCGGAGCTTTGCAAATACCATTTAAAACTGCATAACAATTTAAATTTAACACTTTAGCTTGAGAATAGAAGATTACCAAAATAATTTTTTCCCACCCTTACCACTGCACATCCGTGATTCTTACCCGAGAAATGGTACATTGTCGGGCGTTTTACGACATAAATGACGTATTAGCATTTTACCTCACGAATGATTGCGTCATCACAATTTCAACCACTGGCAGCGAGAGAATCATGTGGTTGTAGGAATAAACGGAACAGCCAACCACTATTTTCTCGCACAGATGTCAAATACCCAAGACGTCGCAAAAAATTGTTTCAAAAAATTAAGACTGATTATCTTATAAATTTATATTGCTGTAATACAAACAACAGTGTACGACACTCCTGTACAATGTTGCTTTATTGCATTCGTACAATTTGAAAACTCGCTTCTAACGTCACTCGTTTTGAAAACATGTACTCATGCAAAAAATCTTTACATTATAAACTAATTGCATAAACTAATATTCTGAAAGTAGAAGATCGATTTTTCACGTGACGCAAAAAAGTAGTAAGTGAAAAATTATTTTGAGTTTGTGAAAGGTTAGGATCCATATTTTTTGACAGACGAATTTTTTGTAACATTAATTTATTTCCTAATCGTGCAAAGGTTTAGGGGACTGATATCTTCACCATCCTCACAATTAATTACAAATTAGAACAGATTTATCAAGTGTAGTACCAGTGTAGATTAACGAACTAAGCCTATAATAAGCAGACTAAAAGGTGGAAATAAGAAAAATTGTGAGAGAAGAAAGAGTGCTTGTGGTTGACGGTAACGCCAACAACATTACGTCCACTCGTGTACAGGAAAGGGATTGTTTGTCAACCTGCAAAGGTTGTTCTTTTACGCCAAGCAAGAGCCGCAGTAAACGTTATGGGCGATACTTGTCGTGTGAGGCGGCGAGGCATTCGGGGAACAGTTAAACCGCGGGTTGTCGCGTAACCCGCGCGTGGATGGGCACTCAAGGGCCGCCGGAAGTCCGGCCATCGCCTGCCGCCTATCAGCGAAAGGGCGCTCCCCAAGGGCTCCCGGAACGCCGTGTTTCACCGTTCCACCCGCACCCCACCCCACTCCGCCCCTGCGCAGGTTATCTGCCGGGGCCTCGCCTTATCACGCGCGTGCGCGACCCGCGTGCCGCTGCGCCCCCTATATCACTCCCCGCAGCTATGCCTCACGCACGCGTGACGTCACGGGGCTGCTCTCGGGCGCACAACGCGGCAACAGAGCACCCCCCCCCCTCGCACACACTTTGCATTACGAGAGAACCACTTGTTCTCAATTTATAATACGTTAATAGTAATCTATAAAACAAGTCCTTAAAGACTATTAGAGGACGTGTGACACACAATACTTTTTTTGTTATTTCTTGGTAGTCAAAATAAACTACTCACACTTAATGAGTTAAAAGTGTCATTACTCTCCATGTTCTGTAGCAAGATTTGATGCTTCAGGGTCTTGGTACCGTTTTAAAATAAAAACAGCAGTGCGCGGAAAGACCAAAAGGACAAAGACAGGCAAATGGAGACAAGTGGAGCAAAATGTGACAATGAGACGAATGGAACAAGGGGACAAAATGAGCCAAGGGGACAACCTGAGACAAGGGGGAACGGAAAAGGTGCATAAGGGGGAACAAATGGGACATGTAGGACAAAGGGGATAAAAGACAAAGTGGGACACAAGGGACATATTCATTCAAATATTTATGAGCGCTGGTAAAATCTAAACCCGAGAATCCGCTAAACTATATCTAATGGACTCTTGAGCATATTAGCGGCCGTTGCTATGGACGCGCTATTAAAGCGCTGTTCAGATGGTTGGTTGCTAACTACCTAAGCGCGTGCTTACCGACTAAATAATAAAAAATATCTCTTTTTCTGCCATTAAATAGTAATTTTAATGAATAATCTAGAAGTGCTGACATTTTTTAAAACAAATTCACACACAGTAAGGCAAATATAGAAAGACTGTAATCAACAGGTCATTCATTAAAATCAATAAATTATCTTGACATTGATGATTAATTATTATTATTATCATGCCTTGTATGTTGATGTTGTTTCAGAATGCTTTAGAGTATGTTTCTAATTTATTCATCGGGAATGAAGTACTGATAATTGTTATCAACGTCAAAGGCACGCTACTTTTGAAGCGAAATCAAAGTTGTACGCGCACTGAGTTATCCTATGAACATGATAGTAATATTTTATTAAACATGTCAAAGGTTCAATCGATGATCAACTCTATTTGCCTAGTAGTAAGAAATGAGGTTCTAGCATTAAATAAAGAAGTAAAAGAATCTCTGGTAAATACGCTTTTCATGCGAATGAAAATAACTTATTAGGAAAATTCAAAAATATATAAAACATAATGTGTGAAATTAAACAATTAGTAAGGTAGATGCACATTCTCAACTGATGAAGAAATGGTACATTTCGAGAAGGTTGTTGAAAGCCAAATATAATCAAAACCATGTAGTAGGTCATATAATCAATGACAGATAATAATAAGAATTATGATACGTCTAGACCATGAAGTTAATGGTACTGCTGAGCAGTATTTTTTATTTATTTACTTAAATAAACGGAATGAACACTTTACAAAAAAAGATTTATGCATAATGACAATAATCAATACCGAAGTAACAAACTGTCACTTTCTTACCAACACTTAGTGATAGCTAGATTTTGTTCAGCGTTATTCGATATATTTCCGATGTATTATACACAACCCCAATACGATATGAAAGATGGAAAAGTTGACAAAGTCATTATTAGGACATGTTTTTGTATTCCGTATTTACATTTGGAAGCTGATAGAATATCTGATAGAAAAATGCACCAAAGTTATTTTTAAAGTAGGCACAAGAATTTTGCAATTGCATCTCCTAAAAAAGAAGACTTTTCTGTACGAAATTATTATAAAATCACTATTTTTGCTTCCCTAACAATCGATAATTTCAAATTTTGTAAAGTTTCCTCACGAAATGGAAAAAGACATAAGTCATTGCCTAATTCCGTACATGAAAAACCAGCGAGGCACACCTCAGCTTTGTCAGCGACTAGCGTTCTAAACAACGGAAGAGATTAGTTCTGCACGAGACAGATTGCGCATTTTCTTGATTCTAGGCCGCGAACGAAAAATTGGCGAGATTTAACAAGCAATTTTTTTACTAACGAGCATTGCTTCCATAATCTTTTTCATCATATTCGTTTAACGGACCAAGCCCAGTTCGACTTCTAAGCCACCACAGACAAGAGATCTTTTGAATTAGTAGTTACATCACTTCGTAATGGTTAATCGTGCGTGAGATGAATATTCGCACACTTTCTCTGCGGGGAGGCAGATACACGAGTGTGGAGAAACCCTCGGAGTCCAAGGCTTCTGTTCCATGCTGCGTCAGCTAATGGCAACGAACAGATGCAACTCAATCGCCCAGTATGTGTGTAATCCAATGCAACTCTCCCACACTACGTGCAAATCAGCTTAGAAACTAGTGGTGTATAAACAGAACGTACTTTTTTGTCTGTACATTCATGCAAAATTACGGAGAAAGTACTCAAATTTTCGAAAAATTGAACGTCAATTTATTTCAAAATCTATATTTCAGGAATGGGTTTAATTAAGGGAAATCTCCATCTTCACAATTGAAGTTGTAGAAAAATTTTGAATGTTTGCAATTTTAGAAAAAAAATAGGGTTTTCAACGAACATGAGGCCTGCGCCATTCTCTTAAACGACCCTCACACTATCCAACAACAAAATTTAATCAAACACGATAGAGTAATTAATTTCGAAAATGTCACAGATACTTCCTGTGAAGTACTCCCCAAAAAATATCTAATTTACATTAAATGAGCTGCAACATCAGTTAGATAGATTGAGGAATATCGATATTGGAGAAAATCGACTGAACGGTATATGCGCTAGCGTTATATACAGACGGACAGACAGACGGACGGACGGACGGACACACGATTCGCCGTCATTTGATTCTTCTGTATCAAAAATCCACTAAAAATGAATTCTGGCTACACCACGTTTTAGACGATTTTGTTTTCTAAATTTAGAAACCGGATTTATATATTTTTCGTTATCAGGGCCCTGTAATAAAACTCTCTCTGCCAAAAATTCACAGTTTTTTTCGCGCTGCATTACATAACTTTACCATTACTGTCTACTCCGCAGCGAGAAAGTAAAAATTTCTAAGCGAGAAAGAAAAGAAACAGAACACCAACCGATGCGCGTAACCTTCCAATGAGAAACAGGAATTCGCTTACTCTTTGTGAGTATTGCAGCTATTTTCATTCCTGATGGCCATTTAAGCTAAAAGTAGTGATGCCAAATTTTAGCAAAACATCGATAAATCGTACTTCAAAATGTCAAAGGTTTTCGATGTAAATGAAAACATCGATGTTCAAAATATAAACGTTGAAGTAAAATGTCCTGGTTCTAACACGTCAATATTAGTTTAAAGTATAATCTGCGTTAACTTTTACTCTCAATTTCTAATAAATGAACAATGAAGACAAGCTTCAAATTTCAATTTAACGTTATTCCCAAGTAGAAAATAATAAAGAAAGCGAATAGGAAACGGTTCCGTGCCGCCTGGGGATTGACAACACCGACAGGTGTCAATGGTTGTTGATTGCTAGCAATCCACAAAAATAATATATACTGGGAAATTTATTAAATCATAAAAATTCGTTTAGAAAACATCGATGTTTGTGGACACATATATCAACCGAAGAAAATATCGATGTTGTAATATCGATGTTTCCGATCAGAAAGTATCGATATTAAAACCATAGATGTTTTCGAATCTCTCGTTCCATAGTTTCCTTCGGAATTGAAATGAAAATACGTCTAACAACAGGCAGCTAGTCTGAGTAAAGCTACCGGAGCTCTGAATTTACAATGTATTGCATTACTTTTTTTAACTAGCCAACTGCACATCCCATTAAGGGCAAGGGCATCCTGTTAATCCTTCTTTAATGAAGTGATAGGATGATGAAGGGCGAAGGGTGAAGGTTGACGATCACAAATACATCCACGTCGGAGGCGGGATTCGAATCCGCAATCGCCACGATATCCTCCACTATTGCCTTTGCGATATCGGTTATCCGGATCGACTATTGCTTTAATAGTGAAGCATTATTCTTATAATCATACACGGTACATAGGGCTATTTCATCTTCTCTCTGCATTCCTCAGTTGCATCCCATTGTGGGCCCATCCTAAACTCCGCAGTACCTTCTAAACAAATCCAGTACTTTGTTCAACATTCGTTCCACATTCAAACCCCAAATATGTATTTAAATATTCTACCTTCATTTCACTGTCACGAGTTCATAATTTAATCCATGGAAGTTCGCACATTATTTCTCTTAAAACCACATATTGCCACAATATTTCCATTTGGTGGTTTTGCACGCGACTCAGCGAAAAATTATGCATTTCGCAGATATTTTGGCGTACGTTCACTTTAACGTTGGTTATTCTTATTAATAGATAATTGAAAAAACGAGTGGGATATAAAGCCAAAGCATATCATCATAGAAAATGTTCTGTTTTCTATAGCCAAAAGTTGGAGTTTCACAAGGATTCGAATTCTTACCACATCCATCAACAGGTACCTTCAAACTTAAATGTTGAAGATTATTTGCGGATCGAAATAACTTTTGCTATTTGTAGTGGATCTTCCCCATTATTTATTTAATCCACGTTCTCGGTTCGTCGGTGGCGGTGGCAGAGTTATATTAGCTATTAGCTATTATGGTCGCACTGAGCGGACGTGAAAACTGGCTGACGGCTACTCTGACCGGTAGTTTTCAGGGATTTCTCATATCACTACCAGGCAGATGGCGCAGCAGTTCTTTAACAACGGATTGCAGAAGATGCACCATCTTCCTCTGCTCTTCCTGTCCTTTCAGACATATTTACAAGCAGTACACTTGCACAGGTATCGGAAGGCAAGACGCCTGATTGAAGGCGTCCCCCCCCCCCGAGCCGGCGCCGGACCTCATTCATCAGCGAGGGAGGAACACGGCCATCTCTTGAGACGTCACCTGCACTACTCTTACGGGATAATGATGTGTGATCAACGCACTCGGTAACACAAAATAATAACAGGGACAGGTGATCGAGTGATGACACTACAGTGCCCCTGACTGAGAAGTCCTTGTGTCGGATGCAGCCGCTGTCTGAAGGAGAATTCTAGCGGCCGATGCTTCTGATCGGTAATTTGCGTAGTTTCTCAGGTCAACAACAGGCGAATGCCGGAGCAGTGCCCTAACAAACGGGCCACGGAGTGCGCACGATCTTCCCTTCCTCGTTCTTGCCCTATCCTCAACGCTTACTTACTCACACAATTACATCCACTACACTACCACACATGCCGGGAGACCGGTCGGGTGCTTCGAGCTTGTCCCGGCTGGGGCAGTGCCTCGCAGGTGGGAGATACCTGGTTGGGGAAAACATCGCTAGCGGAAGATCACCACCACCTACCGAGGAAAAAACATGCACTACACTCATGGGACCAATGACCTTAGCAGTTGATGAGCCCGGAATCACTGTTCAACCAACCAACTAACCAATCAGAGAGCCAATAGGGGGAAGGGCGTAGAGGCGAACGTACCTGCGAGCGAGTGCGGGCGCGCCTGCGCCGCGCGGGCGGGCCGTGGGCGTGGGCGTGAGCGTGGGCGTGGTCGGGCGGGGGGTCGGGGGCGAGCAGGGGCGCGAAGGAGATGCGCGGGCGGCCATGGGCGGCGCGGCGGTCGCAGCGGCGCAGGAAGAGCGGGGAGCCCGGCGGCGGCAGCAGCTCCATGGCCTCGCGCGCGGCGCTGCGCTGCGCTCCGCTCCGCTCCGCTGTTCTCCCGAGGGACGTCGCGACCCCACTGGCCCTCGGCGCCGAGCAGCCCGCCGCCTCTCCTCCCCTCCCCCCGCACCCCAGACACCCTCCCCTGCACAGTGGGCCCACGCGGCCCAGCGCTTCGCACAGGCGCGGAAGGAACCCTATCGACTGCTGCAGCCCAAAGCTACTTTTTTTTATATATATTACCTATTAAATGGTTGATTGATTGCTTAATGATTCTGGAAACTCTAACTGCTAAGGGCTTTTTGACAAGCTTGGTTGCGTTTTGAAAATTTCGTCGTATACATTTGAAATCCCGCCCAAAATCGCACCTATTTCGATGGATTTCCGCCGGTTGGGCGGTATTCCGCGAAGTCATTTCCCCCCCGCGAGAGACAGTCCAAAAAACGGAATTCCGCCCAATCTGGCAACCTTGAGGATCACGTGTACGACCGCCTCTGGTGGAGCGACGCGAAATGCGAGGCGCGGCCCACTGTGCCGGACACTGCCGGACGCCGTGGGTCGCTTTACACCCATTACGCGCCGTGCGCTAAAACCAACACCTCCCCTCACTCTCCCCTCCTCGCCCGCCCCTCAGGCGCCAGCCAAGCGCCCGACGACATCGCCGCCGTTTCAACACGACGACTGCGGGGCGAGCCCTTGTTTTCACTTTCGTCTCGCGGCTGGAAATGGGACCTCGCCCCCACACATGGAAGCCCTTGGGAGAATTACCATCTCTCACACGGTGCCACTCACTTCGTTAATGGCAAATAATTGGTTGATTAGAGAGTTCAGGGAGCGCCAACTGCTAAAGCCGTTAGCCCCGTACTTGTAGTGCATCTGTTTCTCGAGGAGTTGGCTGTGATTTCACGCTAGATGGTGAGATCTTGCGCCGTCCTACCGTCGGCTGACGGGGTTTTTCCCAACTCGGTATCTCTTACCAGCGGGGCATCACCCCAGCCGGGACTGGCACTAAGCTCCCAACCGGTGTGGTAGTGTAGTGCATGTTAGTGCAATTGTGTGTCTAAGTAAGGGGCAAGGGTAGGGTAAGGAAGATGAAATAAAGTTTGCACGCGGTCCGTGACCCGTTCGTTAAGGTACAGCCTAGTACTGATCGGAGAACCCATTGAAAACTACCGATCAGAGCACTCTCAACTAAAATTCAACCCAGTATTCAACCCAGATGACTGTCAACTTTCGACTGTCGAAAAACGAGCCACCGTCGAGACTCGAACGTAGTACGTCCCGGTTAGAAGCACAGCAGTGACGCCAGTTGATGCTCTGGGCCATCTCTCCCAGTGTGAGTGCCAAGGTGGTCCCGGGGATCAACGTGTGTAGCTCCCGGGAGGGGGGATGTCTTGGCCGTCACTTGTGGGGAGCTGCAATACGCCCCAACGCATGCGTGGGCCCTTAGTCTCTTGCAACACCTGCACAGTGTGTGTGTGCATCTGCCTTGTTCTCTTAGGGGCACACGTCCCCGGGGTGGACACCTAGGCGCCAGCCTCCATCTTCACCCCCTGCCGCCGCACAAGTAAAATCCGGATCCGTCCGGAACCCAGTACTCCCACTCGACAACCATTCCCAACAGAGCCTGGATAAGGCCGCCCTGCTAGCTCAGAGCTCCTAGCTATCCGGGCTAGTGCCTTTATTTGTGTTATGTTTTGTTATGATTTATTTTATCATTAATAGCAATAATATGGAATAAGTTAGCAACTCTCTAAAAGTTAGCAAATCTCCCTTATGGACAGGGTCTCTGTCTGTTAAACCTCGTGTGTTAAATGGGAGAAATAAGGCAATTATTATACTCTTAAGAAAACGCGGATGTAAAATCAACAGATTTTTGTTTCAAATTGTTTCATTTTACAGGCACTTGACATTTTGAAATTCTATAGATCTATTTATACATTTTAATGGATCATTTCTGTTCTTTAATAGAGTACATTGGAATTAATATTGCTTTTTCGGCAATCATTTGCCAATTGTCGTGTCCAAAAGTCTGAGAGGTCATGAGGAGAGTCCGGTAATTTTTTTAATTAATTATGTAATTACATATTTTTTGTCTTTCTACTTACCGATCTCAAATTTGTCATCTTGGCAAATCCTCCCCGTCCTGTAATATTTAGAATTTTATTTTTGGTTCAGTAAGTCGAACAATCTATACCAATACTGACGAAGAAATGGCAATCTCCGTACATCCATCCATCACAAGAAACCAGTAGGGACTTGTTTTCACTTGCACATCAGACCACTCTACACCGTTTCCTCCAAGAGCAGTGTCACCAACCCGGTGCGCAGAAATTTTGTGCAGATCCCTGTTCATGTCGCCAACCTCTTCGTACCCCGCTAGAGAGATGGACCCCATAAGTATTTCACAAGGGAGGAAGGCGATTCCAGTTATGATTGTAACCCTCCCCATAAATATTTTTGGTGTAAAACAATGTTAACTTGAAATTTAAAAAAAAATGTTTGTTCATAATGGTAGAACTCCATTGGTTGTGATCCAATCTATATGTAGTATTGCTTTCGATCAATCGAGTATAATAATGCAACCCAATTTATTAATATGTAATTTTTATAAATAAATGTTAGTCTTGAGGGCCTAGCCTGGCCCTCGTAGATTCGCCCCTACCCCATAAAAAATATAATTCTGCTGTCTACGTAGATAACCTTTGTCTGTGCAGTGTGCGTTATTTACGTGACGTTACGCAGGCTACGTACACGTGGGCGCACATCACTGACTACCACGCATTTCGGGAGATCAGTCGGGGCTTGTTCTTCGAGGTTTCTATGGTGGATGATGACATTCGATTATTTTTACACGCGTGTAGAAAACACGCGTAGACGTAAACGTATAGTCCACGGCACAACCCTGGCGGTCGTGTGGCAACTGAGTTGAAGGTGCAAATGAGTCGGAGACGAGTGCAGGGCGCGGAGGGGGCGCTGGCGAGCGAAGGGGAGCGCCTTGTGCGCAAGCGCAAACACGGCTTCCGCGCAAGCGCCACTCGCCGCTGTATTTGACCAGCGGCGCCACGGCACACACCGCGCGCCCTGCGCTCGCGCCACGTGCCACGTGCCACGCGCGCCCAGCCCGGCGCCCCCCGCCCAGTCAGACGGTTCCACATGGAGAGAGAGAGAAAGGAGAGAGAAGAGAGCGAAAGCGAGAGCGAGAGGGGGTAGCGGAGAGAAGTATGTGTGTGAGGGGGAGAGGAGAGAGGAGGGAGAGCAGATTCAAGAAGCGGCGCAGCGCCTCCCACTGGCGCTTGGTTGGCAGGCCTTCTGCTGGGAGCTCCGTAGTGAGCATGTGGGTTTTCATCACCATATTCTTGCAGATATTCACTCACTCGCACGATCACCAGTTTTCTCAGACATTGATCGAGATATGCGCGATAACACAGGACCTCCGGTAGAGGCACGGCAGTGCATACTTGATACTCTGAAGCCACTTCGGCGGGTATTAATGGGCGGGGGGTGGTCAAGTGTTTGATTGGGAAGAGAGGGGGGGGGATTAGTCCCCTCTCGTCTAATGGTTCATTTAAGACAGAGAACTAGTTGTAAGACACGTTCTCCATTTCTACAGTACGCTTTACTGAACATCAGGGGCACTAATCAATTATTTGTGTCTATAATGGGTGATGACAGTGACACTTTCAATGAAACGAAAAGATAAAGCATCTGAATTAATTCGCCCTATTATATGCTCAACAATTGTAATAAATCAAATTATCGTTTGATTTTAATTATTAATAATTTTTTTGACATTTGTCTATTTATTGCTGTTTTATTCCTATTCTCATTATTTTCAATCGTTTTTATAACCATTATTGCTATTATTGTTGTTATTATTATTATTCACAACGTAGAGACAATGATTATCAACGGTTTATGTCCAAACTTCGGATAACGAACGTGTTAAAGATTCCAGATTTCTTCTGTCAACTACCTAGCTTAGCCGACTGGTCTTTTAAATTGATAGATCTTTAAAATGGCTGAAAATTGAAACACTGCAGGACAACTCACCTCATTCACAACATTAATGAAAAACTCTTTCATATTTGTTAATTAAATCTTCATCCTCAGCTACTTTCTTATATTCATGCGCCGTAGGATTTTTAAATAGCGTTTATTTTTCAAGCGGAAAGCTTAGCAAAACTCTCACTAGCAAGTCACAAGGTATCTGTAAGGCATAGAGCGGAATGCTTCTATTAGCCACGGTCGGTTAATATGGAAAGTGGGTCTCGGCAAGTAATCCCTTTACTAACTTGGACCTTACGTACCAATTACAAAGGAGGGAGACTATTATTACCATATTTGAGACGAAAACGTTTGAAATATTAATAATTTACAGAAGCACCAGCCTGGTCTCTTTCCAAATTTTCATCAGATTATCATTAAACTTTTCCATAAATGATCCACCAGACAGATTCATAAAAATGTATCTCATCGTAGAAGTTCACCTGTTTACCTCAAATAAATTACAAGAATTTGCATTCAAAAAGTAACACCACAAGTGAGCAAGTAAATATGTTCGAAAAGACTGGAAAACTGATTAGCGTAGAACAATAATGCAATCACATTTGGTGGAATAGCATTGATCAAATCAAAAGATTAAACCGGCGAAACAATGAAAGTAAGTAACCAGTAAAATTACTCTGTAAACTAGTGGTGCTAAACAGCACGTATATTTTCATGCCATTAAGCGAAAAGTACAAAAACATTTTAGGGAAAAATCGATCTTTATAATTGTAGTTTAATAATATTTTTGCAATTTTCGGAAAATTAGTGCTTTTAAAGAGCTTACGAATTTCACCATTCCCTGTAATGTCTTTCACACTATTCAATAACAAAATTCAATCAAAAACGATGGAATCATTTTTTAAATTTTGAAAACGTCCCAGGAGTTTCATGCAAAGTACCTCCTCCAAATTAAAATCGCGGATGCAAATTTAAGAGTCCGCAACATCTGATCAATTGGAGAATATCAATTTCGGAGAAAATTCGCTGAACGGTTTAGCCGCTAAAGTTGTTCACAGACGGACAGACGTTTTGCTATCATTCGACTTTTCGGTATCAAGGACCCACAAAACATGCGATTCTAGCTACATCACGTGTTTGATGATTTTTTCTACATGTAGCAAGTTAATTTATCACTTTTTAGTTGCCACGGCCCTGTAATAAGTTTTTCGGCCGAAAATTGGCCGTTTTTTTTCACGCACAATTACATAACTTTCAATCAACTCCGTAGCGAGCAAGTAAAATGTAATCGTGGCACATACATTGCCAACAACGCTTGCCTAATTCCCACAGACAGGCGAGAGCGGCTTAACGATTTATCATCACTGAGACCCCACCAGACGTTGCCTTCGTCACACCGAAAATTCGTTTCAGTTCTCCCTCGTGCTCTCTCCCTTCCGCTTTCGAATTCGAAAAGGCCTCCTACTCGTCTGCGTTGTAAATATTTCAAGGCCTAAATACAGGCATGCAAACAAAAACACCAACCCTGAAGCTAATCACAGTTACCTGCACGGCTTTAATACCAGTTATTTACGTCAACACTCTTGAAGATAATGCTATAAATCAAGGCTCTGGAAGACTCGCATTCCTTTCCAAATTCTGACCCTAATCACCGCATTTATGAGTACGTACCTTCCCAGCTATTCGTTAGGGTAGGGTTTCTCACTTTCACATCGACGATCCATCGCCGTTGGTGCATCCATCACATTGGATCCGCCTGACGTTCGTCTGTTGACGTTTGTCTCCGTCCGTATGCCGTGACGCGCTCACCACGGTTGGGCGGAAGACATCCATCTGATGTATTTAATCACGCTACGCGCGTTTAATAGTCGCTACGACGTGAAAAATAATTATAGTTTACCAGCTTTACTCGATTTCCTGGCTGAATGATATTAGTTTTGATTGACCAACCTGTCGCTTAGCAGGGGTTTTTCCAAACAGGTATAGCTAAGCGGGGCATCGCCCCAGCCGGTATTAAGATTCCAACAGTTTGAGATTAATGTACTTGGCTAATGTAAGTAAAGACAATAATATAACAAAATTCAAGAATATATAATCATTATGAGGAAAGTTGAGCTAAAAATTTGGCTGTCTCATTTTGAAATTTAATTTTGTTTATGTATATTTGGTGAAAACTATTTTTTTCGTGAAAAAAAATTGTTTTTAATAAATAGTTTTACAAGAGTAATAATTGCTTTCATTTGTTTTTGTTTTTATTTCATGTGCCATTTTTCATTAAATATGAAGATCAGCAAACCCTAACTGCTCACTTTCACAGTATACTATCATTCTCAGTATCAGCTTGGTCAATTTTAATTTTGATGTAATACGGCGCCAAAATGTAGTGACACAAGGATCTCTGATTGCTGGATTGGAAAGATCATACTTTGCAACGATATTAATATTATGGAAAGATCGCGTTCTGATATTAACAAAAAGCTCTCTTGAGTGTACAAAAAACACGTTTTGTCATAAATCATTTTATAGAACTTCTCATAACTACAATAGGCACCAATTGAAACCAATATCTCATTTTCCCCAAAGGTGGAAAAGTCGCGTTTTGAAAGCAGACCCCTCATATGTCGGCTGACATGGTAGGTGACGATCGCGAATACCCGGAGGAGGAAAACCACACGCTACAGATCGCACTCAGGAACACCGCCACCTCCCGGGATATAATATGCACCATACGCCCGGTACTAACATTAGTTGACGCGCCTAGAAAAACAAAATCATTGACGAAACTAAAAAAGGTACCGTCAAACGGGACGAGAATGGGCCACATGGGGTGAGAATGGCCCAGGCTCCATTTCTTGATATATTTTCATCGTATTGGCAGGTGTAAGAACTTTGCTATTATTTGAACTCTGCAAAACTCTTATACCTGTCAACAGGATGCGAATATCTCAAGAAATGGAATCTGGCATATTCTCAGCCCATGAAGCACAGTCTCGCCCCGTTTAGACGGTAGTCTCTTTTGTATTAGCAGCCCACACGAAAATTCTGTCACTGTCGGAAGATGAACCAAAGACCCCCCGGTGTTCTAAGCTCCTTTTGCACCTTGACTGCCATCAATATGCGTTTTCAAAACATTATAATGATCAGGATATTGTACCTTGAGACACATTCACCCCATCGCTTCTTGTCGGAGCTTTTCTTGAGTCAATTCGACGTATAAGCGAGGACTGAAATGACGACGCGACGGAAGGAAGGGTCGCGCGCCAGTTGTTAAACATACTGCGATGGAAGTTCCCGCAATTAATCGGAGGAAACCCCAGGCAATACATATCTAAGAACCTGACCTCTAGAATTCCTACCCTCGCACTAGAAGGTTCGAACGAGCTATTTGGCAATCAAAAAACCCTTCCACTCGAACATAATGCTTGCTGAGCGTGTATTTTGGATTTAGATTTTTGTGCTTTTATTTATTCACAGAAAACAGTAAAAACTGCATTTGACGTATGGGTGAGAAGAATAATTTGCGCACAATTTAAAACAGAACAACTATTTGCGTCGCCAAACGCACAGCAGATTCTAATTTATATTTTTGCTAACAAAATAACTCACACACCCTACTCCCACAACAAGCAAAAGAGCTCAAGAAAACGAGCGCGTACAGAAGTAGCGTCTGCAGTGTAGAAGCATAACCAGCGGTCCATCTGAGCATTAACTCAATGGACGAAGCATGGGCGGATCCGCCTGTTCATTTGGGAATAGAGGGATCATAGATTATTGTTAAATAATGTTCAATAAAGCTGGCTCAGTGGCCTTTGTCGAGTGAGAGTCAAGTCGCTCGTCTTTCACCAATGATGTCAGGTTTCGATTCCCAGACAATCCCATCTGAAATTTGTTTTGACATAACGACTATGGCTGCTTCACAAAGACTAGTGCAAACCCTCTTAAGTGTTCTAAACCCTACCCCTATCCCGATTTCTTCCCAATTCTGGCCGCCGGTTAGTGATGGATGGCGTACGAGATGCTATCTAGCGGTCCTCTTGACAACTGATTGCGACGAGACAATGTTAATTAATGGGGGATTACTCCCACGCAGTAATTTATGGCGGATTACTCCACAAGCTCGAAGCGCTTATCGCCTCTATAGGGGCTTGGAGACGCGTTGCGTGTATGTAGAAGCAACAAATTTAAAGAATAAACATATATGTTATTATATTTTATATTATTTTTGTAGTAGTATATACTATACAATATCATTATTTAAATAATTGCATAATTCTAACATAAATAAATATTTAAATTAATTTTACCAAATAAAGGATGGTAACAAATGGTGAGGGGTATGGCCATTTGAGGGGGGCCACAACTCTCATGCCGCCCCTTTCCCCAGATCGTGGGAAAGGGGGAGGGCTGCTGGAGCAACTTGCCCCAGGCACCGACTTAATTAGGGTCCCGATTTCTTTTTCACTCAAACGAAATGAAAAATTTATTTACCTCTAATCCAAATACAACTGAAAGAGGCATTTCTGATGTATGGAGAAATTAATTATATTTATAAGTTGGTGGAGGAGGAA
Source organism: Gryllus bimaculatus (assembly GCA_017312745.1). NCBI lineage: Eukaryota > Metazoa > Arthropoda > Insecta > Orthoptera > Gryllidae > Gryllus > Gryllus bimaculatus. Next base: position 1,748,025 of record BOPP01000147.1, read on the forward strand.
ATGTTTTGTTTGAAATGAGGGGTTGGTTCAACAGCTCCAGGGTGACTCCGATACCAAGAGAAGCCGTAAGTGCAAGACCGTCGATGCGCCGTGGCGAGGGCGTGAGCGGAGATGTGAGTCCACGCACTCTCGAGTGGCTGAGCGAGTCGTTATTAATAATAATATTTACTCTCCCTCTCGTCTCCGAGGAGCTTTCACTCGAGGGAAGATGCTCAGTTCCGATGCAGGAGATAACGGAGCGATCTGGTGGCGCGGCGAGAAAGTTATAACGGGGCTTTGGATGCATTCGGTTTCAGACGTTCGGTAAACAAACTATCCAGGACTGAATGATACAAACGGAAAACGCACTCACCAGACGTTGTTGCAGATCGCCGATATTCCTCTGGTCACCGTTTTGCGTATACTCCACTGGTAACCCTTGACGCTGTGTGGTTGAGGAGAGGTTTATCATAGGAGTACCTTGGGAGTTGTCGATAAATCCCCGGCTCGCGAAGCGAAGAGGGGGATTTATCTGAGAATTTCCAAAGCACGAGTGGTGTTCAATAGGACTATTCCAGGTAAAAAATGACTTATTAGTAGAATTCGACAAAAAATGTAAAAAAATCACTTACAAACCTGGGTCATTTCCTTTTGTCATAGCATAATATAGAATATAGAATTTCTATACTAAGCGGCATTGTTCTGAAGTGAAAAGAAAAAAGATGACATTTCATTAAAATCCGCCTCCTACTAATCAATAACTTAAACGAATCATAGGTGTTGTGGTGTGATATCTTTGGCATTTTTCATAAAATAATTAAAGACGTTGTCATTGCCAACAATATTATTCAATGCAATAGCAGCTTTCAATGGCTTAGCCATCGAAAGCTGCTATTGCATTAAATAATATAGTTGGCAATGACAACGTCTTTAATTATTTTATTTTTAACAGAAACAACTTATCATAAACAGCTTCTGGACGTTTGAGATCCGGACATTGCCGACAAACACATGCACAATAGCAAAGCGTGGCTAATAAATTGGCACTCAGTTTTGTTTATATTTTGTAAAGAACATTGCTATTTATATTTCACACTCGAAACTATGTATATTTTGTATCAGAACTAGATTAAACATCAAATTAGCATATTTTATACCATATGCTTCCTACCCTAATTAATCTGTTGTTCAAATATTTTTTGACATTTGTTTTTAGCAAGTAAATAATTCTCTGACTTTTAATTGCAATTATAATTGTTTAATTTTCAATATTCACGATTGTTCTTTAATATAAAGCATTTCACGGCTCGGGATGTGAATTTGGTTTCGTAAATTCATCTTCTCCCAAAATAGCACTAACTGCCTTCGTATGCATTGTATGGAAATCGGGTCCTGTGTATTGCAAGTACAGTTCTTCCCTGATTGCAGCTCCTGTTCTTGTGGGAGTGTGTGCCAACGTCGCTGCACACTGTGCGTCTTCCTGCTTTCCCCCTTCGATAACGCGCGCCGTTCCCCATCATAACGCAAGGCAGCGCTTCGGGTGGAACAGACCTACCACGGAGACTCCAACGCGCGAACCAGCCGGAAGCTCCGCCCACGCAACACAGCGCACTTAAGTGCAATTGGCTGTCTTCGTTTTGAGGCCACCAGATAGTATCGTCTGCTTCACTGTTTCACATTCCTCTCCGTAAGAAAACATTACGATATCAATAGAGAAGTAGAAAGTCATATCCGCAAACCGCAATGTGCACGCCAGTTGAAAATTTTCGTAAATATTTTTAGCGAGCGCTAATCACGATTCGAGACGGGACAGAAATAAAACATACTCGGCCCAGAAGGATAAGGCATTTGCAAGAAACGTTTGAAGTGTTGGATTATGTTTTCTATGAGAAAAGAGTAAAATAAATAATAGGATATGAATCTAGAGTACCAACGTCTATCCACGGAAAAATAACAGGAAGCTGTTCGTAGTTAATTTCCTAGATCGTTCTCCCAGATTAGCGCGCCTTGATCCTTCGGCTTCCAGAAGCAACTAGTAAATAGTTTACGGCGGACGATCTCACGGCAGCTGACGGCTGACGGCAGCTGAAACATTACTTAGTAATTTAGCGATAACCGTTTTAATGATAGCCATTTGCTGTAAGGTGTATGTAATCTCACAGACTGACCACTGTAGGCAGCACTGAGCAGGAGCTCTTTGATAGCGGAATGTGACACCTACACACCGTCCGAGTTCATGGTCACAGATATCCTTTCTGTACATCTAGCGGAATATTCACAATCTAGGATACAGATCGAATTCTTTGACTTTTCTTAGTAATGCAGAATAATAATCTATAGTTCAGAAAACGGAATATTTTGTTGGTTCGCCTCTTTCTCCAACACCGAATTGCAAGGCCACCTCCAGGTCTCGGCGGGCCCGCTCTAATGCTGAGATTGATTGATTGACTGATTGAGTAGTGATTCCGGGCAAGTCAACTGCTAAAGTAATTACTCCCGTATATGTAGTGGATGTTTTTGCTCGGGAGGTGATCTTCCCCCGCTGGATGACGAAATCTGGCGACAACCTACTGCCGGCTAGTGGAGTTTTCCCCAACCAGGTATCTCCCACCAGCGGTGCACAGCCCCAGTGGGGATAAGCTCTAAGCTTCCGACCGGCCTTCCGGCAGGAGTTCTTGTGTAGCATGTGAGTGTAAATAAGGGGGTGACAAAAGGAGAAGAGGAAGGAAAGATCGCACGCGGTCCGTGGCCTGCTTATTAGGGTACTACTCCAGCATTTGCCTGGTGCTGATCGTATAAATCACTGAAAACTCTCGAACAGCGCAGCCGGCCGCTAGAATAGCCTTCAGATAGGAACTGAATTCGACATAGATGACAAGTTAGCAACGAAATTCAGCCACCGTCAGAACTCGAACCTAGAACCTACCAGCCAGAGACATTGCGCGACATTAGTTGATGCCCTGAGCCACCTCTCGCAGTCTCCAGCACTAAGTAATTAGCGTTGAGGACGTCCTGAATAAATATTCATTATTTAGTTATAAACATAGGTGTTTCAAAAGAAAGATCACATAATTCATGATGACGAAACCCGGGATTTATAAGGATATCACCTTTGCATTAAGATCACATGGATGATCTTTTAAAGCGACCTCTTGTAGACGAAATGGCTCCATTTCCTGCAAATACCTAAATCTGCACAAAAACAACCTCTGCCTTCCGGTACTCTGCCCATGGCGTCCATGTCTTAGCTTCAGTTGGTATCACCCGGGGCATAACTATGGTATCACACTATAACCCCCTTCTTAAACAACTTTATATTACTGAATAGTTTATACATTATTTAATAAACGTAATATAAACATAAATACACGCATTTTTGCTCATTTATTTACAATATTTTAAAGAACTATGTAATTCAGAAGAAATACGAATAATTTTTAAATAAATAATCTACAAGAAAGTATAATTAACGAAAGCATTTTTTAAAAGTCACTTTCTCAGCATTTATGATGTAAATGCATATCTATTAAAATGTATATATTTTTTTATAAAATATGTCATTAAAATTATATAATTCCCACTATAAAAAAATGTATCATTGGTGTCACCCCTAAAATGTTGTCCCCTGAGGCGGGCCGCCCCGTGCCCCTTCCGCAACTACGTCGCTACATTTGGCGACGATGCGCCTCGCAAGGGCTTTGTGATAGCTAGGACAGCGTGGAAGACGCGGGAGGGGGAGATGGCCGTGTTGCGCTTTGCGCGAAACATGTAAATAAAAACACTCGGACGACTATGGACATCATTGATATTTTCTTTTGGCTGTTAGTTGCAACTATGGAATTAGGGTGTTTGATTGCGCCAGGGATTAATCAATAACGATTCCTTTCTTTCTTAATTTCTTAAATTAATACCCACTCCATGTATATCCGAGCGATTCTTCTAAACAATAAACCATTAATCAAACTCTAGCAACAGTCGATATATACAGGCGAAACCTTGGGGAAGGTATTTAAGAACATTAATCGATATTTTTAGAATACAGAACAAGCTATCCGCGGAAATGGAGCAGGTTCACCGATACATTATGGTAAGCTGAATTCACGAACAAAATATTTTCTTTGCGTGGAAAATCAAAGTGTTTTATTTAGAATTCCCCCACCAGACAGCCGAACGGGCAGCGACGTTGTAAGTGAAAAACAACGGCAGTTGAATTTATTGGATCCACCAACGATCGCAGGCATCTATCTACACGTGAGTACACCGAAGCGGGACGTAAGTCTATAACAGTAGTATTACCGGAAATTTTCTCCAGTGAAACAAATTTTACAAATTTGTACATATTTTCGATTTCATATTTTTTTTTAAAACCACCAGGTCCAAGGTCTTATGTCTCAGGATTAATGGCTCCTCTTCTCGCTCAAGAACGTGCTTCTTAAAAAGATAAAGATATGTAATCGTGCCCCTGAAAACTTCGAATTTTCGAACCTAAAACTATTACTGTCTGGCGCTGGTAACGAAAAAGTGGATAAATCATGTTGCTAAATACAAAAAAAAATTTTCTAACACGTGGTGTAGCCAGAATTCATGTATAGTGGGTCTTTTATACCCAAAAATCGTTCGGCAAAACGTCTGTCTGTCTGCCCGTCTGTGGTCAACGTTAGCGTCCAAATCGTACATCTCATTTTCTTCAAATTTGATATTCCCCAATCGATCTGAATGAACTCGAGACCTTGGGAGTTTCAAACGAAAATTTTGATTTTTGGGGATACTTTACATGAAACTTTAAAACATTTTCAAAATGTTCTCAAAAATTAAACCATATTTTTTATCAAACTTTGCCTTCGAATACGATAAAGATAATGGTGCAGGTGTCATATCCGTTGATATCCTAGGCTTTTAACTTGAAGCGAAGATGAAGCGGGGCCAACGGGGGCGCCGCCCATTGGCGAAGCCGCGCACGGAGCCTCCGCGCCTCGAGGGAGCCTACTGCCCGACTTCCTGTTTGCGCGCGAGGTGAGGCGCGGGACGGCGTGGGCAGCACAAAGGCGATGCAGGTCACCTCGCCCCCCTCCCCCTCCTCCTCCCCCGGACGCAGGCGGGGCGGAGGCAGCGCCCCGCGCGCCCACGACCGGCGAATAAATCGGCGCCGCCCACACCTCGAGGAAGAGCGCTTGGCTCTCGGGATTATGGTTATTCCTTGCCCCGAATCGCGTTTCGCACTCTCGCCCACTGAATTCCACTAAGCAACTAGTGGCTTTGCGTACTTTCTCGTGCGTGTTTTCACGAACAATTACGTTTAAAGTACTTAAATTTGACCTGGATGGCCGAGGTGGCTAAGAGCGTGTACCGACTCAGCACTTCGGTCCGAAGGGTCGCAGGTTCGAGTCCCGCCTTGGGCATGGTTGTTTATCCTTTGTCTCTCAAGTATGTGTTGTCGGCATGGGACTTGCGTTCTGCTGCCCCAGATCAGAGGAGCCCGCAAGTGTGTTGGTGTCTAGTGTATGGTCGAATAGGCTTCCCATCGAGACGTAAAGGGTAACCGGCTAGGGAAAAAGTATAATTGTCTCGGATATTTTTCGTAAAAAAGGTTCCACGTTTAAATTTTGGACAATCAGCTACGACTGCCCGAAATTTAAAAGTGAAAACTTTATTACAAAGAATAAAGGCAATCATAATTAAGAGAAAAAAGTATTATAGTATTAGCTTCCATTACAGTACATTACAGGTTACCACCTGTCAACTTTGCGCATCAATTGTACATTAAACATTTGTCTTTAATTAGTAGTATATAAATAACATGTTATACAGGTACAAAATATTCCCTTTTTAAATTTAATACTTTATACAAAAATGAAATAGTTATCTAGTTTTCGACAATGGCGATTGTCTTCACCGGGCCTTTGTACATTACTCTACACATACAGTTAATGTACGAAGTCCCGATGAAAAATATCAGGATTTCACACAAATTATACCGGATAATCGCCGATCATTGATAACTGACCAAAATGACACAATCTTAAGTTGCGTCATGATTTCCCTACGTTTTAAAAATTATTAAAATCAATTGAGATATTTAGGAGGAATTAGCCATTAAACACACGTTTCTTTAATTTCGATTTATATAGAAAATAATAAGCTGAAAAGTAGGCTTATTTCCACCAAAATACTTTGCTTTCCCCTTAAAATCGTTTCAACAATTCCTGATTCTGAAATTAATCAACATCAATGACCGACAAAAAAGTAAAAACAATTGAATGATAAATAACTATACGACCTTTTAAAATACAGTCATTTTACAATCCCACTCTTCAGTTTTATTTCAACTCCCGCTAAAACCCTTGCTGACTTTCATACGAAATCTTAAGATCACGTCTCAGCTGTGACAATTTCGTGACGCTTGTTTCGCACCTCTAGTGTAATGTGAAACAGGTGGCTGGCCTGAAGGCTCAGAGCACAATGTAAGGTATTATTCAAGCAAAGAACGTGGCAAATTGGCTCCAATTACTAACTGGCAAACAACATGCGCTGCGGCACCTGGTACTGTTATCGCGTAGGGCAAGAAGAGCGCCAGGTGCGAAGTCGCGGCGGAGGGCGCAGCGCTGGCGGTGCACAGAGGCTCCTTGCTGCACGCGACGCTCCCCCCTTTCATTACAAATTCGGAAAACATTGAATATTGGCACTAAAATAAACGGTTACACACTATTCCTCTCGTCAACGTACCGCGTTCATTTGGGCGCAAGAATAATACAGTCTGGTGCGACTGCATCCGCGAAGTTGATTGATTGATGGATTGTTCTGGTGATTCCGGGCACAACTACCACGGTCATTAGTCCCGTAAGTGTAGTTCTTGTTTTTGTTCGGGAGGTGGTGGTGATATTTCCCTCGCTGCATGGCGAGATTCGGAGCTGACCTACCGTCGGCTAGCGGGGTTTTCCCCAATCAAGTATCTCCCACCAGCGTGACACCGCCCCAGCGGGGACAAGCTCTAAGCTCAACACCGGTCTCCCGCCATGTGTGCTTGTGAAGTGCGTGTTAGTGTGGTGCAGGTGGTGTAAGTGGAGAGGATAAGACCAGAAAGGAGATGAAAAGATCGCGCGCGGTCCGTGGCCCGTTTGATAGGGCCGGCATTCCCCTGGTGTCGATCGGAGAAACCACGAAAAACTACCGATCAGAGCAGCCTGCCGCTAGTATTCTCCTCCAGACAGACGCTGAGTTTGTCTTAGCTGACAAGCTGGTGTCGCAAATCCTGCCCCCGTGTGGAGTAAAAGGGTAGGATCTCCCGGTCAGAGGCGCTGCAGAGACTTCATTTCATGCTCTGAGCCACCTCTCCTGGTCCCGCGAAGTCCTAAATGCGAGCCCTCACAGTGGATGCTTTTTGATCAGCGGAATACCTAGACACGTCGACGAGCTCCAGGAGGATGCTGGATGCCTTAAACTACCGCACGCGATCATGCCTTCCCCATCCAGCACTCACTCCGATCTTACAGCTCAGCGATGGGCGCACCAAGTTGCCGACATTCATCGACTAAAGTCTCCGATCGCCGTCGGAAACCCTGGGTGCAGTTACAAGACGGAAGACACACAAGTGATTGTGACAGAGACACTTTGTGTTTCCGGGCGCAATTGCTTTGGTCCTTAGTAGGGGCGGATTTTAACGTTGTTTTTTTTTTTCACTTTAGAACACTGCAATTTAGTTAATTAATTTTATGTGACAAAAGGACAATACAAACACTTTTTTTTTACATTTTTCACTAATATCGACTGAGTCATTTTTTTTACATTTTCCCGTCATTTTTAAAAGCATTTTTTGCTGATTTCATCAATTTTAATGTCACTTTAACGCTTCAAATAATAATTATTTACGAGTTCCAACAAATGTTCCCATCATATTTCCTGAGTAAACTTTTCGATTTCTTCGCTCAGAAATTGTAATGTCAGCCTGTGACGCCTAGCAGCGCGATTATCGGTTCGGTCGAATTTGGAATAACTCAAGATTTTCTGGTAAAGAAAAGGCAAACCAAAAGTTTGTTGGCTGATTTCACGTGATCGAAAGAAAGAAGCCTCGATTAAATCAGAAACATATCCAAAAGCTCGATTTTCATCTGAATTGGTTTGAATCAAATTGTTACGTCATTTTCTCTGCTTTTAGAGCAGTTTTAAAACATTTTAAGATCATTTTATTGATCATTTTTACCTCCTTTCAGGTCATCAAAATCCGCCCCTACTTATTACTCCGATAGCTGTAGTCTGCCACGGGGGGCGGCAATGTTCCTCTCCAGCAGGAACATGAGATCTGACGTCGACCTACACGTAGCCTTGCAAGAAAGATACTCGTAATACTCTGTGAATATCGTGGTAAAATACGCAAGATAAAGAAACAAAGAAAAATAATAGTTAATGAAACATCACGAAAAATAAAAGTGCGAATGCCGACTTGTGACGCCTTTACATAACAAAATCACCACCTTTCTAATTTATCACAGATGGTAACAGTGCGTTTTGCCCTATATTTCCGCCGTGTCAGCCAAAAAGCTGTCAGCCAAGAACCGAAGAACCAGTTTCCGAAGAACATGAGCTTCAAAGAGAATCAAGTCGGGGAGAGGTGGCTCAAGGCATCAACTGATGTCACTGCAGTCTTTCTGACTGGAAGGTCCTCGGTTCGAATCCCCACGGTTCGGTTACAGAATTGTCGGTACTAGCTACGTAGGTGGATCGAAAGCTGTCGCTGTCTGCTGAAAATATCTAGCGGATGGCTGCTCTGATCGGTAGTTTACGTTGTTTCTCCGGTCAACACCAGGCAAATGCACTAACAAAGGGACCACGGATTACGGGATCTTTCCTTTCTCTTTCTTGTCTTTACCCTTTCCTTACAAACATTGACTCTTACATGCACTACACTACCACACATGCCGGGAGACCGGTCGGGGGCTTAGAGCTTGTCTCGGCAGGGGCAGTGCCTCGCTGGTGAGAGATACCTGGTTAGGGAAACGTCGCTAGACGGTATGTCGAATCTTGCCATTCACAAGGAGAAGATCACCACCGCCCCCAAGGAAAAAACATGCACTAACTACACTCATGGGACTAATGGTCTTTGCAATTGACGCTCCAGGAATCACTTACAATCAATCAAATTTTCACTTCAATTTTTTTATACTGTATATGTAATTCCCCTTTTGCATTTAACACCATCACGCCGGCCCTAGTCGAGTTTATGGAGAAGTGTCCATGAACGACCAGCCAGAATCGAGACCTGCTAAAGTCATGAATGTGTTCTCCATGTGGTTGTCTTCTCCCACCAAAAAATCTCACGTCGTACAATTTCACGTCGTACCATCTCACTCGTCGCAGTTACTCATCATCACTAACCTCTCATAACCACTTTCTTATCATTTATCTAGAGAAAGGCAATGGCAAGTCACCTCTGAAATCATATGACAAAGAAACGGTAGGGTAGGGAAGCCCAAGCCCCTTCAGTCGTCTAGCACCCATTTGAACACACGCACCGCCATTTGAACAGAAAAAATGCAGCGGAAAGCAATTCCTCACACCAAGCGTGCACTGCGTCAAATCAACTCTCAGTCACGAATCCGGGTGGATTTAATCAACTGCGCTGATCTCCTTTCAAACGCAGAACTAAACTCTTTCAACACCCAGCAGACACCAGCTTATCTCCGACCTCGCATCAGAGCCTGGGCAAAGATTTGACAAGCGCATCCATCACCACCTGCTCTTAATTGCATTCTGTCTGCATCCGTGGGAGCGCGTTACACCATGGGCACTCCCTCCCGTTATACTTCCATTTATTTAGAGCTGCATTTGACAGGTCGTCAGCTCTACGGTGACATTCAATCAGGAACTTACACGTCACTACAGTGATGTCACTATGGTGACGTTCAACCTCCCGATTGGATGACACCGCAACTGCTTATTTACGTCAAGTGCAGTTTGTTTGAATCCAAGTATGGTTCTTAGATACAGAGGGTAGCCAAATCGCCGCCATTTAATATCCCCTCACCCGATAGCCCCGCCAAGCCAGCAATCAGGTGCCGAAGAAAAAATACAACTGGCGACGTTATGTAGATTAGCAAGAATATTAATATTGCTTTGGGATATATACGTAGTTTTCGACACACAGAATGCCGCACAGTTCCAATTCTTCTGACGACTGGACATAATAGGGCGGGATCGGTGGCACAATGGAATGCGCTTCTCTCTGTAATTAGGGACTTACAAGAAACACTTCCAGTCATTTAAAATCTGCGACCAAAGTTCGCAACAACATCGCACACGTATTTTAAATATTGTAGTAATCGTTTCGGAAAACCGAAAATCATGCAAATGTTACTAAAATTGCGTAAACTGAGAAATGTTTATCTGCAAATTTTCGACTGTGATATCTGACAAATACCAGAGTAGCAATATCATGATTTAGCCCAAAAGGCATCAAACTATTTGATTACAATTATTTAAATTAACACATTAATTGTTATGATTACTTAAAAGCGTGTATGAACAGCGTTGTTTTCTATTTGTGTTATTAATTCTTCGGAAATAATCTGATCCGGTTCAACAAGTAATATTATGTAATGTCATTATAATTTAATAATATTATATAGTTTTAATATAATTTTATATTATTGTATGTTATTATAATATTATATATGTTTCATATATTATATATTATTATTAACAATTATATAATATTATATGTCGGCAGAGAACATTCGAAAGATGTGGGGCTTCCGTCACAACATACCTAAAAGTTTATTCACAGCACTGCACCGCCTCCTTTTAACTCCGTTATCGACGCTTTAAGGGCAAGGTTTTAATATTCAGGTGCTGTGGTATAATAGCGGTTGTACTCAGGTTTACGGGATCAAATCCGATCAAAGCAGTGGATTTTAAGGGCGAAAAATCATTCTTACGCATGCCTTCGGAAGTAATGCGAAGAAAAGTCGGCTGTCCAGTGTAGTAGATAACCTGCATGAAAAAGATCCTCAAGCCTAAAAGACGCCTGTGAGCTAAATTTTAAAACGCCTAATAACTCGCCCAACATGATACCTTCTTTCTCCGCTAGTTTGTGAAAGGAGCGTTGCAAAACTTGCGTTGTCAGACGGAAGAAGATTTTTTGAGCGTTTGGTAACATTTGTCATTTTTAGCAATTGTGCGAAATCGCTAACAGTGTTCTTTATACTGTTTCGAAGAGTAGTTATTAATTATTTCTTATACAACCCACCCTAATATCTTATGACAGTTTTCATTAACAGAAATGTTGTTCACCATGTCAGTTTATGTCTAATCTCTGTCAATAACCAGCGACTTTTCTGCTTGTGCTCGGATCAGGCAAAATTAGCACTCGGATTTCTCTGTGCCCAGGACCTCGTTCCGCATCTCATGGCGTCCTTGAGGAGACTCGATTTTTAATGAGAGCACTCTGTCGCCGCCAAGACAGGTTGGGAACACGCTCCCCCCCTCCCCAGCACACGAGCAGTGATCCCTCGACCACATTGGTACTGCAATGCTTAATTGCGTAACTACAAGCGTGTGTACAACAGGAATTTGTTCAGAGAGAGATATTCGCCTTTCTAAATTACAAATTTATTACGAGACCAACTTCGCTATGTAAAAAACATCAAATATTCGATGACTATAACTTTTTCTGGCTCACATATTGAGATTAAAAACAAAATATATTGTGCCACACATTGTATTTGAAGTGTCCTTTAATTATTTGAAATAATTAAAATGTCCGTAAATTATTCAAGAGTAAAATTAACTACGCTGTTATCATCATTTAGGGAAGTTTAGTGCAATCTATTTTGCATCGAAAGGATTCGTATTCGAGAAAAGTAGGTTTCTTTGCTGACTCCAACTCAAATTCTGCATTTTTGCCAATTCATTTTTCAAACCCAAATTCTACACACTGCACCGAGAATCAAAAGAGTGTACACACAGTAATATCTGTTTCGGGGATGTTACTATAGGACAAGAAAGCGAGTCATATCATAAGTTCAGAACGGAATAATTTTAACCAATTTTAAACTATTTTAACGATTAACGGCATTTAAAAATGATCTCTACATATCAGGAATGTGCCCAAGGAGGCAACAAAAGATTTCGGGACTCGAGTCTACGTATGAAGCGAGTAAAGCCTACGTATGAAGGATTTTTCAGTCACATGCATTTAATGCTTTCTTTGTGAAATGACACTGCGAACAATCACGCCCTGATGCGAACTACTGAACGATGCTCAGTACCTGCTGTCGGGGCCCTTTACCAGTCTCTGTGGAAATTCCTAAAGAAACATTTGCCTTGCAGGAGTGTGCCACAACCTCGTCAATTGTGTTAATAGCACTATTTGCATTTATTATCTCAAGGGCAAATTTACATCGCAATTAATGTGTTTTAGTAACGAAGTGAATTTGAAAGCAACCTTCCTATACATTATTTTACATCTAGCCAGATGACATAGTTGTCCCAAGTCGCAGAGAAAATCGTTTCCCCTACATAACTGTTTCAATACAGCTAGAGACAATACCGAGCTTCAAAAAGGAAATTAATATTAATTTTAACAATGATATTAAATATATTATTTACCATTTTGACTTTGTAATTCTAAACAACCTGTAAGAAGTATTGTACTTCAGCATCTCGGTCAATGACTCCCATCTCAATCATGTTTTTGGTCCAATTTCCCTGATATCTTCAGCAAATGCTGAAATGGCTCCTTGTCTTGCTTCTGGATATAAATGTTATTTCATTATCTGCGCACGTCGTCTAGTCTACAATGGGAAATACACATATTCAAATTAGCGCTCTCTAGCAAATTAGCGACACGATGAGGGACTAGAATCCAAACCTATAGCTGATTTTTCTGCAAAAATATGTTTTCGAATATTTTCTTGTCAATTCTTGCCAAAAAACGCTCCTTTTTTCTGTATTCAGTATTCAACTTGTATATGGATTAGGATAGGAATCCCAGAATTAAGATACTCGCACAGAATGTACTCCTCCTCGCAGCACGCCACACACGGATTTTAAATGTTTCTGTCGTAACATAAATAAAACCTCCACGAGCTCCTAAGCAGCCATAATAATGTACAAAACCATATTAAGACAAATCCTTTTATATGCGTGCCCCATCTGTAGTAATGACGGAAAAAATAATATTAAGAAACTACAAAGCTTCCAAAGTATAATTCCTAAGAATTATAACAAACGTCCCTCGTTTGGTCACCAACAACCAACTACACAAACTCCACTAAAAAAAACTATCCATCGAACCCACAGCCAATCATATCAATGACCTTGCTTCCAACTTCTATTTTTCCATACCACAAATTCCCACTCTAAATGCACTCAACATTGTTCGAAATCCTACACAACCAAGCCGAATAAAAAAATCCTTTCCATGTATTCTTGAAAACATTCGCAGAAATTGAGCATCAACAGAGGTGCCTAATTTGGCTTCCTCGCCCATAGATTAAACTTAGTTTGTAAGTTAGTAATAAGCAAGTAAAGCGTAGTGGAATAGTATTAAACGTTTCTCCTTATCCATGTACTTATGAAGAAGAAAAAATCATTAGAAAAAAGACGAGCTCCTGCTAGTTACCGCCCGGCAGCGCTGGTTGCATTTGCATGGCGGGCGCCTCTTCTGCGAAGGCCGGCGAAAGGTCCGGCGACGCCGGCGAAGGGGGGAAGGAGGGGGAGGAGGGGGAGGGTGATCACGCGCGTGTTCCGCGTGGAGCGCGCCGAAGCGGGATCTCGGCGGCCGTGAGGGCCCCGCCCCAGACGCCTCCTCACACCGGACACCGCACACACACACACACACACACAACACACACACAACACACACCACACACCACACACACACACACAGGTGGATGCTCGCTTCTAGCTCCAAGGCGCTCAGGCACTGGTGTAGAGTGCTGTATACTTGGATTGAAACAAAATGGCAGAGGACGTGTATCAGCGTTTACGGTATCATCCATTCGGGAGATTGAACGTCACCATAGGATCGTCACTGTAGTGACGTTCATCACCGTCACTATAGTGACGTTCAAGCTCCCAATTAAATGACAGCGTAACATCGGGTGGTCTATTAAATGAAAATCTAAATAAATCAAAGAACAGAACGTTTACCAAAGTCGCCGCGTACTCTGTCGCTGTCTGGAGGAGAATTCTAGAGGCCGGGTGGTCTGATTCGTTAGTTTTCCGTGGTTTCTCAGATTAATACCACGCAAATGCCGGAGTAGTACTCTAACAAACGGGCCAGGGACCGCGCGCGTTCTTTCCTTTCGATTCTTTGTCCAATTCACCAATCCTTAATTACACACACACACTCACATGCAATACACTACCACACTTGTTGGAAGCTTAGAGATTGTCACGGCTGGGGCGGTGCCTCCCGAGAAACAAACATCCACTACAATCACGGGACTAATGAGCTTAACCGTTGACACTCCCCAAATTAGTAATCTTTTAATCAATCATAAAATGTAAACTAAAAAAATGAATAAAGAAGAACATGGAATATGTTATATTCTACAACGTTACAACGCACATATGAAGTAAGTCACAACTACGAAATTACATTTTATTGTCAGAAACAATAGGTTACTTTTGTTTTGTATCTAATTCGTATTTTCGTTTACTCTCTTTGTTTCTTTCCTTCTTTCGTTCTTCTCTTGTGTTCCTTTGTTTTGTTAAATGAAATTTCCGTTAGCCCTCTCTGGCGCTCGCTTCGCCACGTGCGGGGCACATGGAACGCATGCGCACGTGAGCGCTGCGCCCTCGTGGCCTTCCCGCGGCCGCCTGCGCCTCCGCTGCGCCCGTGGCCTCACCTGAGGCCAGCCAGCACGACGCTCCCCCTTCACTAGCGAGGTTTAACGTCGCGTGGCCTCCTAGCCAGAGAAGACCGCTGCGGCACGAGGAGGGTAAAAGAGGCGGTGGAAATCATCAAACACCCCTATAACTTGAATGCTGACCAAGGCACACGTCTACACGATGCCTGGAAACACCTATTTTACCAGGACGTCCGATGTTGACCGGACGCGGTCCTAGCTGCTCCGCAAAGTCCGATTACGGACGGAGCGCTTCCTCTCACCCTGCGGGGAGCCCACCCCTGATTGGCCGGTGCACCCTCTCTGCATTGGCCGACCACCCGGCCAATCGGCACTCGGGTAGAGGAGAAACTGAGCCCGATTTAAACTCGTGCGTAGTACATTCCGCGCATTTCGCCCTGAGGAAGGTAGCAGAATGGACGCGGCGTCTCCCGGACAGCCTAGTAAATACGTGGCGACGCGTCATTACGCACTAAGAGACACGTGTCGGACCTTATCAGGGGGCGGATCTAGCTTATCACCACTTTGGGGGGGAATCATATAGTTTTGTTAATAAAAAATTGTTTTTATAGTATATTTTTATAGTTTATACCAGACAATATTATTTTAATAACTATACAATTCTAATTTACATAAACATTTATAAACATTTTGAAAAATGAAAAAAAGTTAAAAAACGTTTTTCTCTAAGTTATTTGGGGATGGGGCATAGCCCCTCAGACCTCCCCACCCAACATCCGCCACTGTACCTTACACTTACGGCACGATTTGTATCTTCATAAATAGAGCACGCATGTACGAATGTCTATGGTTACCTTACGACAAAATGGCTGTCTAGAAACAAGAAAGGTTGCATTTCGCAATAATTAACGGAAAATGTTAGACAGGTAAGAAATTCGCGTTAAATTCGCGCATTTCGTGTCGTTCGTTAAAATGTGTAATGCAATGTCGCAATTGCTAAAGTCATTTGAACGTTTTTCCTTGCAACCGTGTAACATTAATAGTCATAATGTTATCACGTGTTTAGAGAGTGTGAGGATGTCTCCTTCCGCCTGGCGCTTAAACTTTCTACTAACAGTTCTACCGTTGACTGCAGTCTGTACTTATCAACCTCTGCTCATCAGTAATTCAGCTGTTTTCTGCCATTAACCCTTCAATTACTGAGATTTTTTAGGATTCGCACGAATATCAAGGAAGCTGTCCTCAGGTATATAAAAAAATATCAAGAATCCATCCTCAGGAATATCAAGGAGTTATCTCGTGGAAAATTCAATAGAGTATTAATATGTTTACCATAAATGAAGTAGTATTTTTTCTTTAATCAGATTAAACATTGATTTGAGTTGATACATTTGCGACGATTTTATTTGTAAGTCTGGGTGGCCAATTATTTCCAGAAACAAACTTCCCTGACTTTTCTGTTGTTTTTTATATAAGACTTGTAATTTCACAAAACTGAAAGAATATATTCATGCCCTGACACTGTTCGATCAGCTCTCTTATTTCGCTGTGCCAAGTACAAATTATCAATATTTCCCAACAAATAAAACTGTGCAACAAATAACACTGTATTAATGATTTTTTAGGAATATTAAAATTGCCTTTGGATTTTAACGAGTCTTCTACAAATCCCTGATTTTACTGACTTTTTTTGATCAATCAAATTCCATGATTTTTTTTTCGTTTTTCAGAAAGTGGCAAGCCTGTAAGAGATCGAAATGTCAGTACACCCAACAAAGTCAAAATCAAATAAAAATTGTACAGAAATAAGTTCTTTATAATAAAAAATTACGTTTTTTTTCATTCCATAGCCTTCCCATCACATTGCAAACATTTCACATTAATTGTGTCTTGCCAATTAATATTATCTTGGCGATTTTAACCTATTACTTGTTGTGCAAGAAAGTGTGTTGCAGCGTCGTCTTCCATAATTGATTTTTCGGGAATAAAAGACACGTCTTTCACCGGTGTCATTTGTGAAGGGTCGCTTACTATTTCTTTCGCAGTTTTTATCTCGCCTCTGATTGTCTTTTTAATATTCGTTTGCATCCGTTCGACAATTTGGGAGTTCTTCTATATGTGATTTCGTCATCATGAGAAATTGTAGAATTTCTGGGGTATGGATGAGGTTTCTCTAGCATTCATGAAAAATAACCTTCAAACCTGTAAACTCACTCATACCATAGAATATAATATACTTTCGTAGAAAAGACTACATTAAAACATTCACTAGCTCCTGGTATTCACATACTTTTAAATCATGTTACGTAAATTACGAACTTCCGAAGCCAACACTAACAAAAAAAAATTGACTCCATAACTGTAAATGTAGGTCATATTAAAACCACGAAAAACAAGATTTATTCACAAATGTATTTCGGTTCGTTAACTAAGAAAAAATACTGACGAATTCCAAATTATAAACGAATTAAAAATAGCAGAATTTTATAAAATGGGCATCGTGGGAAATTACGGACTTCATAATTTCTTGAAGGTACGGAGTACTGCTATTTCAAAACCTATACTGCAATTACACATTCTTGCTAAATATTCTTAATTCTTTGAAACATTCCTATATTCTCTTTTATTAGTTACCCCAATTCTTCCAGATTTTTTTTCTTACGTTAGTCCTCTTACAGTTATTATGTGATGTATAATACCTTTTATAAGTAATACATTATTCACAAATCAAACTTGTGAGTTCCTCTTTTAAGAATTTCACATATGTTGATTGCAAAATATTAGTTGAAGGACGGCTTTCCCACACACAACCAGCTCTTTACTGTCTACCAACTACACTTCTTCCCCAGGGACCAGTCGTTCTAGGACACGATACGGTATTCGCCCAAAAGGTCTTCCGCCTGCACATTACATTCGGGAATAGGCCTCTTTCGCCTCGTTAACTTGTCTCCGCAACTGCGCGGTTAACCACAAGCGCAGGCGCTGGAGCCTGCGGCCTCTCCCACTTTCCCAACGCCACATCCTGCACCAAAGCCTCCACGCGGGGCCCGCCGGGCGCAAATGGCGCTTTTGGAAAAATCACGAACAGAAAAAAAGATGCATTCCTCCAAAGTTCTAATGCAATATTTCTTTACAAGGATCATAACCTACAGTAGCGCTAAAAAAAACATCACCAGAAGAAAATGGGCATTCTGTATCTTCCTAATCCAATCTGCCTTTAAAAATGTTTAAACAAATATTGTATAAATTGATAACTATATATTCTGTGTGGATTATATGATGTTTCTGATTTCATTACCGACATAATTCGCTCGATTTTTGCAAATCAAGTACGGAGTATTTTCAGGAATATATTGCTAATTACAACTGTGAGAAAGGTGATGCGGTTTTTTTAGCACTACTGTAATCAATCAGTAATATTGTGTGCAAAACTTTCGCGAAATACACGTTTCGGGGTCCCTTATACTGAAATGTTTTTTTTAAACGTCTGTCTATCTGTAAACAAGAATAGCGTTTAATCTGTACATAGTATTTTCTTTAAAAAAAATTAAAATTCTCCTGTGCATCTGTCCGAACTCTACGTTCAGCTTATTTGAATCTTTTAACTTATGGAGGTTTTTGAAACAATTCCCTTTGTAAATTTCAAAATATATCAAAAATGACCTCAATTTTCTTAAAACGTTTTGTTCAAAAAGATGAAGATGTGTTTGAAATTTCAACAAATGTTTGTTTTTGTATTGACTGTTGCTGAAACACACAGATACGTAATAGTAAATGTCGGTGTGTCCTTCATTTTTTCTTGTATCACTATTTTATCATCATCCATTCACAAATTTTTCAAATTACTTCATTACTTCCCATATAAAACTATTTTTAATCTTGGCCAATGTTATGTATTTTCTCGTAGAATCAAATCCCGATTTCATTAGACCGTTTCAGACCTCCATAAATTACTCACCTTTTCTTATACTTAAACACTAGAACATAAACAACTTATACACTATTTCCTTTCATTTCTAAAAATGTTCACTAAATATGAAAACATTTTCCGTCAATAACTAATTCAATCATAACTTATAATATTTGTTTTACCTTATTAGGGACAAACAATTTGTGAGTGATGAACTCTAATAAGTCAATTACTTGCACTTTTTAAAACCCCTGAAAGACTTATACAGTAGAACAGGGAATACTTTTTTTAATCCATTTATAGAAACCTCGTGAAAACTCCAACGGTAAGTATATACAATCATTTGTGGTTATTGCATTGTGACTACTTTCATTCGGTTAAGTTTATAATATTTAAAAAGTATTAATTCTGTGGATTTTTAGAGAATAATAAACTAAAGAAGATCCCCAAATCTCGCTGAATAGTTAGCTACTGTCATTAATGCTAAATAATAACGAACAAATTACAAACAGTTATCTGGTTCTACTGTTACTTCTGCATAAACTGACACCCCGTATTGCAAATGACTTTAATGTAATTAAAATAACCTTATTCCCTGATTCTCAGCACTTTTCTGACACTTGAGTAGGTCGTTTTAAACAAAGGAGCTCGCATTTAGACTGAGAAAACTTTCTGTCGTTCCAGTACCTTCTAATAATTCGTGCTACTGAGTCACACAAGTAAACTAAAATTTCTTCCTTTGCTCACGACCTCCACGAGAAATGAGCTGCCCTGCAATTTGTGTATCACACTCAAGAATATTTCGAGTTCATTTGACATGAACCTTGAAAAATGTGCAAATTGGTTGAAGTATCTTCCCGTAATAAATGTTTTTAAAAGGCAACTTACTCCCATGCAAAGAAATTAGACGTTTTAATGCGTTTTTTATTCTAATACGTAATATGTGTGACCGAGTTTCGTAAATTTATTTGGTGTAACACATTTTTATTCGTGAATGTATAAACTTCGCCGGGAACGAAATTAGTCTGCAGCTGATAACGGCATAAAATGAAAGATTGGGGTTATTAATTAACTTCTGCTTGCTGTAATATTTGTGTGAGACGTTTCTCATAAAGATGTATTCTTACATATGAAAATGATCTTTTACTTCGGAAAAGAATATTGTGAAACAATGATGATCAAATACCCAAGTACAATATTTTTTTTCAAGCACCACAATTATTCTGTTTAAGCAAAATTAATCGTGCTAGATTATGCACAAAAGTATAATTCTCAAGGTCACCAAAATATGTACTAAACATTTTATTGACTCCAGTTTCGTTTCATCTACGTCTGCCAACTTCATTTCATTAAACCCACATGAACGCATTACTTGCGAGTAACTTGGCTGTAAATCATTACGTTATTTTCGGAAGTTTTATTACTCTAAATAAAAACCCCGATAACACTTACCACTGAAAGATATTAACCAGGGTAAGGCACTCACCTGTGAAAAAATAAAAATATGTTATTCGTTTAAAACCAAATAAATAATAATGAAAAAATTAAAACAATCGATTCTATATTCATGCACATGATGTGTCAGGGTAACCACTTACTTCCCTAAACAAATTTTCCTGTCTTTTCCCAGTTTTCCAGTGCTTTTCAAAAACCTTTTCCTACTAAGATTTGGAAATTCACACTACTTAAAGAAACATCTTAAAGCCACTCTGAAAATTAATTGGTTGGCTGTCAAATTTCACTGTGACAAAAAACAAATTAACAGTATTTTCTCGCCCAATAAAAAGTAAACGAAAAATAATGATGTACTAATGAAATATTAAGGAAGTAAATCTCATTTTATAAACCTCTCAAAACTTTTCCCCACTTCTAGCTATTTTTTATGAATTCCCTGACGTTTCTGGAGCAATAACATTCCCTGAGTTTTTGTCTGTTTCCCATGTTTTCCAGAAAGTGGCCCGTTGTAAATTCGTGGAAAACATTTTCTCTTGACCAATGTCACCCAAATGGAACTCCCCCCCCCGTAGTTTCTTCCGGCCAACCTCTTGTTCTTTAATAATGCAATTTAATCCCATCTCAACCTGTCATTCAGTGGGAGGGGGTCTTTAGGGTAGTCATGTCAAGGTCGGCAGTTACGAGCTGCCTGGAACTTCCGGGCACTGCATTCAGAACAAACCGAAGCCGCGAAGTTTAAAAGTTTTTAAAGGTGTTCAAATGATCCGAGGAGATGTACCTCCATATATCTTCCCTAAGACAAATGTTTAGTGATGTCTGTTGAGTTATTGGCTTACAGTGATTGATTAGAATTCCCAATACTATAAACAAATCCATTTATATTTCAACTTTTGAATTGAGAATAAAATTAAAATTTGCAATCCAGAGGATTTTTACTCTGCGTTTACTTAAAGAGTGCAATAATTGCTTTAACAATAGTTCCTACGTTCAGTTTAGAACGAACGTCCGTCGGTAACAGTGATATGCTAAATCTCAGGAGAGGATTTACTACTGGAGAGAAATTACGGGGAGTTGTTTCAATTGTTGTTATTACGTTTTTGTAGCATAAATGAATTAATAAAATAAAAAAAATAAAAACCAACAAAAATAAAATAAAAAAGGATTTGCAATTGAAACAAATTCTTGTCAAAAACGATTATATTTTTCTGCCGCGACAAAAATGATTATGCAAGGCAGAATTAAATTATGAAAATAAACACGAAATAGAATAATAGTATAAAAATAATTTAACTCTCAGTTGTTTAATAGAAAACATTATTCGTTTCTGTAAAAGAGTCTTTTAATTTTCACTGTTTATTTCTTGGAAGTTTCGACCCAAATTGGCAAAATATGTCTTGTTTCATACTTGCTCGACAGTGCGATACGGGCCTTGGCCGACCCGCGATGACTCAGTCCCATGGGATACGGGGTTCGTGTGGTTAGCACTAAGACATCCCATCACCGTATATTCTGGTCCTCATAACGTTAAGGTGGGGTTTCTCATCGTCCCACAGCAACAGAAACTGCGACATTTGTAAGGAAAGCGCACAGTTACAATTTGCCTCGGCCGGGAATCTAACCGGGGGTTGCGCCGTGGAAAGCGAGCACGCTAACCAGCCACTCGAGAGGGTTTGTGTCATACTACACATACGTAAACTCTGATGAACCTTTGGCTAATTTAAAAAACGATTAGTGTCACAGCAGTTGGCCAGATCATGTATGACGTGACTTATAACCAGGGATTTTATAATATTGACAATTTTATATAAAATGCGACCTTTTTTTTTACTAAGTGTTTTTTAACCAACCTGGTTCCTAATGTATCACATTTTTTTGACTGTTATTGTTTCAATATCTTCTACTGAATTGATTTATTATTTATTACGGTTTATAAGTTTTTGATTTAATATCCATTACTTGACTGTAATATCTTGCATTGTTTTTTTTGAAAAAGACTCCACCTATGGTCGAAACTTCAAAGAAATAAATTATTAAAAAATAGTTTAGTGTATATTTTAATGTCAGAAAACTATTACAATTATCCAGTATATCTTGCGAAATCTAGCCATATTTATCCGCATCAATATCAGCTGATCTTAAATTTGGAAAATGTTCGAAAATATTCCTTGCAAATCTGATTTTTCACAAGAATAACATGAAATCACTCCATAGTTTTCTTTATATCAGATATTAAGTGATCACTTCCTTGCAATAGCATGTATTTAACCTATGCAGGTGAACAACAAACTCTGTCAAAATGGCCAGCTCAGAAATCCACTTGTCTATGATTTGAGAAGAATGTTTACCCTTGTCATAGTGTTTCCGTCAATACTCCAAGAGCACTGACAGCGCTTGTGGATTTGGGGGAAGAGGAGAGGGGAGGCAGGGGAAGTGGGCTATGCTCGCCACGAGCGCCGAGGTTCCTAGGCGCGCAAGTAGCAGCAGCGGGTCCAGTTTGCTAAGGCCCATTCACAATGCAATCACAAACACGAGCAAAACGCATAGACGTAAACATTAATATTAGACTGAAGTATTCACAATGTCTAACATAAACGTATGCAAAATAAGACCTTCTATTGGCTGTAAGACATTCTAGATTACTATTGTTTGGATGTTATATTCGATTTCGAGGTATCGACTGTGACCATGACTCATGGTATATGGGGGTCGTTAGTTTGTTTCTCAACTTCAATTCTCGATTTCAATACTCGATTTTGAGTAATCGTACAGTGATTAGTTCATTTCTTGTGTCTTACTTAAGCATAAGCACAGAAGGTTGCAAGCTTTAAAATTAACGTCTTATGTGATGTGCTTATGCGAACGCATTGTGAATAAGTGGTCCTAACTTTCAACGCCATGTTAACGCCATGCTTATGTTTATGTGTGCATTGAGGATGTGTCTTTAGTGAGTTAATTTCCGTAGTCACCTTCTTAAATCTCCTGCGCCTGTTGCCACTTGCACGGATCATCCTTGTGCGTCGGCGGGGCGTGGCAGGCGGGAGGGAGGGGGAGGGAGGGTGGAAGGGGGTGGCCTTGGCCTAATTGCTGCAGTCTCCACCGCACGCACCAGCAGCGCCTCTGGGAAGTAACACGCGCGCGCCGCCCCTCCCACGCAGCGATAGCAATCACACGCGGAGCCACTGCTTCCTCTGGCCAGGCTGCGGCCGGAGCCCACAGGGAGGGGCAGAATTAAATACTTGCACCTGGCATACGCATTTTAAATACATTTTGTATCTGAAATACAATTTTTTCCCCCAGTTGTTTTGGACATGTATTTTGGAGATGAACATACCACAGGTGTATTTAAAATAAATACTGAAAATACAGTAAAGATGGAGCAGAAGATAACGAGGTTAGTTTTTTTTTCTTTGATTTCGCATGTGAATGCACAGCATTGAAACAAAAGCAGCAGCTCCTTCAGGTATTACATTTGATATTCCTCCTGCTTTAATGATAAATCTAAATCATTAAAATGCTGGACAAATATTCGACAACAAAAAAAACTTTAATTCGGTATAACACTAGTGTATGTTCCTCTGTGACAGATGAACGAACAGCTTTTCCTTTGCGGTCGCCAGCTGGAGGTTTTCTGACTGAATATTTGTTTGAAGAATTTGTCGTTTTAAAACGAAATTTCGTTTATTAGTGTCAGACATGTTTTATATCATTTTATATTTTAAAAGCTTGATACATATATGTATATTACAGTCAGTTATTGTTCAGAAATTTGAGTGACTGACAATTACTAATTTATTGTAAAAATTATTATATTTATTGTGTTTTGAGTATTTAAATTATTTTAAATATGTATGTATTCAGTAAATCAAAACCTAATGTAGTTAGAATATATATTTAATACTAAATTTAATATATTTTGCACAACCCAGTGAACCCCACCTACATATAGTGAAATTTTAGAAAAACGTAGCAAAAGAATTATTAATTTGAATATTTTATACAATCTCCCAAATATTCAATGTTACAACCAAAAATATTGTTTCATTTTTCTCCTGCTCGTTTTCTTGTTTACGGCCCAAGACAGTAGTATGCATTGTCCTTGAGATGGTCATACGTACTTCAATCTTATGTTCTCCTCTGTCCTAAAATCAAAGAAATCTCTCATCTACTGAATCATCAGTAAATGTAGAAGATGCAAAACCTTTGAATGTTTACGATCAATTCAATATTGATTTTATCGCTTTATTGCTGGGTTATAGGAAACATCAATTTACTTCCCAGAACCGTATTGACTCCCTAATATAAGCAAGAGAGATATTAGAGCTGCAGCGAAAAGTGACAAAGTCACTTTGTAACCAGATTATATTAAGAGAACCGCGTCACATTTAGGCCATATTATAACACGAAAACTGCAAGGAGTGGGATGGGTGGAGACAATATTATCCAAAAGCCACACCACGAACTAATTCCACATTTCTCTTGAACCACAATTTACTGGGTATCACACTTTAAAAACGTATTTTTTTTTTTTTTTTTTTTGGTAAAGCATCAAAATTGTAATTCTAGGAATTACACGTAGTATCTCAAACGATAAAACGAAAGAAAAAGAAAACAATGTAAATGATGAATGCTCACAAAATTACGTTGGACCCAGTCGCAGAGGTTGAATAACAAATTTACATATCGTGATGCGGCTGAAAAACCGCAAACGTTACCAACAAAGAAAAACGACTGTGCTGCTTCATACATTCTTTTCTTACATATGTTTGTCTCTGTAAGTCAAAAATGCTCGATTTCACGAGGATGAGGATCGAAACATGAAAGTGCAACTCCAATGATGAAGCAAAAAACAGCAAATATTTAAATGAAAAATTATTAGAATGTATGGAACTCTAATCATTCCAACATTTCATCTTCTAAAACATCTTAAGAACTATCATTATACAACCATTTGTCCTACGATCATTTTCTCTTATTACTAATGTTATTTACTGGTCTTTGATACACATCACTGAGGAGCTGGAGCATCATTTACAAGTGAACAAAGATGGCGGTGTTCTGCGTGTCCTTGGCGTGTCGCAATGGAAGGCCTGCCCGCAAGGGAGCGTTCCCATGCAACAACAGTTTCTGCCTCGGAGAGCCAGTCGTTCCACGAAATTCGATCTGCATTAAAAAACAGAAACATTCCAAGCGGGAATATTCAATATTATGAAGGTTAGTAAGCAAAGACATATGTAACGGATGTCAACACAGTCATGTGCAGACGCCTGCAACTACTACTTGCGTGCCAGGCAGCAATCGCGAGACACTTGTGTCGACAAAACAGACCTTCTAATGCGTCGAGGACAAAATCGTATTATATCACGTTTGAGAAAATGTCCGCGTGGTGGATTGATTGATTAGGGATTACAGCCGCGTCAACTGCTGGGTCATTTGTCCCGTAAGTGTACTTCCAGGTATCTCCACCAGCGGGGCATCGCCTCAGCCGCCACAAGCTCTAAGCTCCCGACCGGACTCCTGGCATGTGTGTAAATGTAGTGCTTTATAGTGTAAGTGTATGTAAGTAGGGGTGAGGTTAGGACAAGAAAGAGGTAGGAAAGATTGCGCGCCGCCCGTGACCCGTTTGTTAGGGTACTGCTCCGGCATTCGCCTTGTGTTGATCAGAGAAAGCACGGAAAAACCAATGAGAACACCAAAATTCTCCTTCAGACAGCGACTGAATTCGACCTAGCTGACAAGTTAGTATCGAAAATCTTGCTACCGTCCAGACCCGAACCTAGGACCTCCTAGTCAGAGGCAAAGTAGTGACATCAGCGGATGCCCTAAGTCATCTTTGCCGGCGGTGCTTGAATTAAAGCAACGTTATTGAACATTATAGACTCCAACTCGTTAGAGGGATCTGCGCTGAGTGATGTGGGACCAGAGCACTGGCTTTCAAATGCACGTTTTTTGGGCTGTGGTAGAAAGTCAGGAGCTTACAAAGTTAATTTCGGTTCTTTTATAAATTTAAAATGCGGATATACAAAAAATATCGCG
>BOPP01000147.1:1777113-1816181 GCA_017312745.1 Gryllus bimaculatus
CCTTGCCATTGCTATGCGCCCCGGACGGACGGGCCGCCCCGCCCCGCCCCCCGGGCAGCGACGAGGCGAGAGGCGCACGGCCCACGCGGCCTAAACAACTCCCTCCTCTGACCCCCACAGCCAGCGCTGCCCTCCACACTGCACCCACAGGTGCCACTCCACACGATGGACAGATAGATGGAATTCAGCAGCTGCCTGGGTATTTCATTGATTGGTGATTCCAGCCGCGTCAACGGATAAGGTCGTTAGTACCGTAAGTTTAGTGCATTTTTTTGGGGGGGGTCTTCCTCCGCTAGACACATCCGGCGCTGACCTTCCATCGGCTAGCGGGGTTTCCCTTCACCAGGTATCTCCCACCAGCGAGGCACCTCCCCAACCGGAACTAGCTCTACGCTCCCGACTGATCTCCCGGCATGTGGGGGAGAGTAATACATGTAAGCGTGTGTAAGCAAGGGGTGAGGACAGGACAAGGAAGGGGAAGGAAACATCGCGCGCGGTCCGTGGCCCGTTGGATAGAGTTCTGATCCGGTATTCGTCTGGTATTGATCTGAGAAACCACGGATTACCGATCAGAGTAACAGGCCGCTAGATTTCTCCTCCAGACCGCAAGTGAATTCGACCTATCTAGCTAGCTAGTGTCGAAAATCCAGCCACCGCCGAGACTCGAACCTAGGACCTCCCGGCCAGAGGTACTACAGTCACATCAGCTGATGCCCTGAGCAACATCTCCTAATTGTCTGCACGACAATTCTAGCAGCTGACTGCTCTGATCGATAGTTTCCCGGTTTTCTCCGACCACCAGGCGAATGCCGAAGCAGTATCCTACTTAATGGGCCACGGACTGCGCGCGATCTTTTCTTCCGATCTACCCTCACCCCTTACAGTCCCACTCACATGTCCTGCACTATTACAGTTGTCGGGCGGTTAGAGCCTCGCTGGTGGGAGATACCTCACTGAGGAAAACAGACGCGTAAGTAGGCATCGGATCTCACCATCCAGCAGGGGTGCATCATCCTTGGATAAAACACTAACGGATCTAATGATCAGGAATATCATTCGGTCAATCAATGAAAATATTTGAAATATTGAACGCATGTTTTAAAATAACGAAGAAAACAAACCTTTCAATAGCGCATTTCCTATTACCACATTTAATAACAAAATAATAAATAGAATAAATATTTTAGCATAATACTTTTGTCTACATCATTCTCAGCAACATTCTTTTCAAAATATTCATGATCAATATTATAAAACCTAATTAAAATATATCAACTTTTTATGTAATATATCCAAATAATTAAACGTTATTTTACCCCTAAGACACACCGGTTATGTCAAATGAAGCTCCACTTCATTATTTAGTTTATTTTACTAATATTACATCATTAATATACCCGTCGTTTGCCACGACGATTCGTTTTATACAAAATAGCCAGCATACCTGTTTTAAAGTTTGTAATAGTTTTAAAATGTTCGAGTTATACTCACAGTGCAAGAGATAAGCTGCAATCACGGCATGATCTCCATCTATGGTTTAATGTGCGAGGGCATGGCTTTGAGAAATAGGGGACGCTCACATCAAAGGGAAACATACCCAGTCTTTCTCCATTCAGTAGTTTTTCAGCACATGAGTTATTTATTTTGTAAACAAATTGTGCTCTTCTGTTAAGCCTCTCTCCGTAATGTCAGATACAATCTAAAATTCCCAGGTAGTTTGAGTGATTAACATGAACATCGTAATATTGCATAATTACTTAATAATAAGGGGCTAATAATATTAACCGTGGACTGCTAATTCCGGGCGGCTGCTAATTATTTTATTCCGCAACCTGCTTGACATCTATGCGTCACAGCTTTGTGATCCAGCGAACCCTGCAATTGTGCCATATTAACATCAGGGGTTGAAAATGCTCATCCCACTCGGTTGAAAATGTTTGTTGAACAAATTGAAAATGTTTCAATGAACTCATGGACATGAATCCGTTGACCCGTTTAGGTTCTTCTAAATATTATTTTATTTTCAAAAATTGAATAAACAATTAATGCGTTTTGTAACTTTTTTTTACATTTAAACATTCCATTGCCACCACATTATTACATTAAGTAACGAACAGATTTTGTTTATTTCAACTTGTGGCACTTATCATAGCATCTGGAGTTCTCTCTTGTAGATATCGTTAACTCCCAACACATCTGGTATGGCATTTCAAGATTCAAAAGGGAGGCCACAATAGAATATCGAAGAGACAGCATTGGGAGAAAAACAAATTCGTAGTCATATACCGGGTGAACATGTGGAATCATTATTTACTAGGCTGTCCGGGTGACGCCGCGTCCATGGCGAAGGGGCCGATGTTTCGCTTGCCATTCTGCGACCTTCCTTTGAGCGTAATGCCAATTTTGCAAAAATATACTCGTGTGCAGTACATCTCCGTGCATTACGCCCTGAGGAAGGTCGCAGAATGGCGACCGAAACGTCTGCACCTTCGCCATGGACGCGGCGTCACCCGGACAGCCTAGTAAATACTGACTCCGGTCGCGGAAACCTACGCTCTCACGTGGAATCATGATTACAAAGAAAATATCGTTTTTTACACGTAAGGCTAAAATAGATTTGAAAGTTAGAATAAAAATGAGAATCATTTCCATTTTTTTATTTTTGCATAATTTCTTTTAAATATGAGTTTTATTTTTTACATGCCTTTTTGCACCCCTACTTTAACTAGAATAAATGCCTTGTTACCTGCCTACTTTAGTAAACACAATTGTCAGTTTGCCTGCCTCTTTTAAATATAATAAATCCCTGGTCTTCTGGGCTTTGTATATTAGTATAGATATACTACAGGATGTCTGTGAAAAGGATCTAAGGCACGTTGAGGGGTCGAAAACGAATACTTTTTGGGCAAACAACTTATCTTGGGAAAGTCATGAAACGGTGTAACACATGTGACTTTTTTTCCTAATTAGCAGGGAACTTATTATGCATTGGTGTTTGGCTGGTCACGTTATGGCGCACTAAAAGAGATTTCGTGCACCTGACAAACATCTGTGCGTGATGGGTTAAGTAATAACGGCATGAAGCAAATGGGTACTTACCGTGGTTGGATAGCACACGTACGCTGCGTTTAACTGGTGACAAAATGCAGATAGCTAGGTCGAATTCTGTCGCTGTCTAAAGTAGATTTCTAAGAGCCTGCAGCTCTGATCGGCTGTTTTCCGTGGTTTCTCCGATCAACACCTAGCGAATGCCAGATCAGTACCCTCACAAACGGGCCACGGACCGCGCGCGATATTTCCTTCCTCTTCCTTGTCCTACCTTCACTCCTTACACTACCACACATGCCGGGAGACCGGTCGGGAGCTTAGAGCTTGTCCCGGCTGGGGCGGTTTCGCGTTGGTGGGAGATACCTGGTCGGGAGAAACCCCGCAGCCGATAGGTAGATCTCACGCTCCAGCGGGGGAAGATCGTCGCCACCTCTCGAAGAAAACGCAAGCAATTTCCGTCCATTGCACATACGGATATTAATGACCTTAACCGTTAATGCGCCATCATGAATCATCATCGCATCGCACCCAAAGGCGGAGAGGGGGCTTATGGGGATCCAGTACCCCCCAGAAAAGCGCATCATAAGAAAACAAAGACGGCTGGATACCATCTATTTAAAACATTTTACGGAATTGCGAAAGATGGCGCTGAAAGTATCCAGGTGCAACAACCAGCGTAGATAGGGCGCATGGGACTTGGCTGCTCTGCTCACGCGCGCGCGCCGCAGGGGGCCTTGGGCCATCCTCATGGCGAGGGCGCCTTAAGAGAACGCGGACACGTCCATTAAAACGCCAATGAAGGAGAGCGTTAGAACGGCAGCCGCGGCGTAAGGAGTCGCACGACGTTATGTCGCGAGGTCGAATGGCGGCAAAGTGGATTTCCACTCCTTCTAAAGAGCTGGGTCGCATCAGGCCGCTGCCTTCACATTTTACTTTGTTGCCCTTGCGAAACTACTTCGAAAGAAGAGAAAGTTACGAAATCGTGCGCCGGAACCCGCAGAATTTTTGGCAGAAAACCTTTACTGCCGGGCTCTGGCAACGAAAAAGGCGATAAATCCTGTTGCTAAATTTAGGGCATAGAGGGGGAGGGGTTCTCTAACATGTGGTGTATCCAGAATCTCATGTTAGTGAGTCTTCGATACGAAGAAGATTGTCGGCAAAACGTCTGTTGTGACGCTAGCGCCTAAACCGTACAGCCCATTTTCTCAAAATTTATATTCCCGAATCGATCTCAATAAACTCAAGACTTTGGGAGTTTGAAAATGGATATTTTTAATTTTTAAGGATATGAAGCCTTGAAAACATTTTCGAAATTTTCTCAAACAAGGCACCAAAATGTTGTTTTAAACTTTGTCTTCGGTTAACGTAAAGGACGCTTTCGACAATCGTTAATATCACAGATTTTTTAAAAGTTGTAAAAGTGCAATTTTTGGGGGCGCTTTTCTACAACTACAATGATGGAGATATTTTTCGTTAATGAAAGATTTTCATTAAATGTGAATAAGTTCAAGTTAATTTTTTTCGAAAATTATTTTCGTGTAGTTTGGCGCAAAGCATACACCAAATTTAAAAAATCAACTTTTTCCCATCAAAAAATTGTAATTTTTTTCGAAAATTGTAAATTTAGATACAATACGGGAAAGTAAGTGATAATTAAGCCCCCGTTTGAGTTCTAACAGAACCAGGCCAAAGCTCCATAAACCTGCAGATATTTCAATCCAATGTTTATTGGTACAATTTACAAATTACTAGTTTTCTACGTCGGATCTTATTCCTTCACTCTTTACTTTGTGCTTGTAGTGTTTAATTCAATTTCGAAGATGGTTTTTTAATTATTTTTACCAAACCAGGTAACTTAGTAGCACGTCTTGAAGACAGAGATAACCAGCTTTTATTTTACGTAAACTGAGAGACTATAGGTTTTGATGATTATTCTTTCATTGTATACACTATTTACTAATTTGTTCGCGCTTTCTTATTTTTTTCTCGATTTGAACAATTCTTCTTCTCTTTTTTTCCTTCGGGCGCGAGAGAGACTTTCTAGCTCGAAACATATGCGGGTAGTGCTTAAAAGAAACGATAATCTGCCATAAAATAGTTTATTCTTTTATCATTACCTCCTTTAAATAAATGATATTGGAAGAGTTTAAGAAGGACTCGAAGAATTCATGTCTTCAAATATTCTAGAGATTCTGAAACCTTTCTCAATGACAGGTATTTACTCCCAGCCGTTATAAAAAGATTTTTTTAGTTGCAAATACATCAATTACTTTTCTTTAGCGTAAAAAACGAAACACTATTCTGAACTGTCGACAAATTCTAGAAAATAGAAACTTTTTCCACATCCACAAAGAATCCATATTCAAACGAGAATTCTGGAATATGTATTCTCCTCAACGTGGCTTTGTGTTAGAAATAAATAAAAATTAAACAACAGATAACACTATTAATACAAAGAAAGTATGTAGCAAAATTGGAGCAATCTTTCCAGACACTTCAGAAAAGAAATGCACTTCCAGCAAACAAAATATTTTATTAAATCACATATATACACGCGTTAGACGATTAAGGATACTGCATTAACGATGCAGGATTCTGGAGAGAGACAAAAGATTTACGAACAAAATTGAAGGAACAGTTGGCTGGAAGGAAGGACTCAAAGAAAAACGAATATGGACGGACAACCAAAAGAACAGATGATCCGACTGATGAAGTAACAAACGGACAGTCGGATAATTGGGCAACATACGCACAGATGACGCACGAAAGATGGACAAAAACAGCAACTGCCATGAAGCAATATTTACCATCTTTGGCGTTCAGACAGTTGCTCGTAGTAAGCTTTGGACACGAGATGCTGTTCAGCTGGCTGCACTCAGAATAAATGCGGTTCCATTTTCTCAAAATATACGCGCATATATGGAGCAGATGAAGATTCGACTTCGGCGCTCGGCAGACACCTGGAAGGTTAAAACAGTTTTTAGCGCTTTTCAATAATCAGAAGCGTACTAGATTCCTGTCAATTCGCTCATGTTGGTGCAACGAATATTTTGTTCATCTCGTCCGAACAAAATAATGGCAACAAAAATATTGATAGCTCGTATTTTAAGCTCAGAAACCTACTAGCACAAAAAAGAGTGTCGAGAATTTTTAAACATCACAATAATTTTGCTTTTGGAAACCTCCAATTGACAATTTCTATGTGAAGACCTCAAAATTTGTTGCACATTGTTATTCCTCGCCACTGCACGAAATAGTTTCGTAAATCCAACCCATGCAATGTTGTAAAATTAACTTCTAACCACTTAAGCCTGGATGGGGTCGTCTTGCCTCGTAAGAGCTATCACCCTTTCCAGGCCTTTGCGTTGTCGAAGCAGCACTTACATTGCGCCAGGACGTAAGATGCTAAAAGTCCAACTGGGGGCACCCACCGAATGCGAAATTTACTTCTTCTTTTTTTACGATAATCTAAAGCAAATGGATAAATGGAACCCATGTGGAATACACTGGATGGCGATTCAAACAGTCGTATGTCTTATGGTATTTGGGATAAGTCAACAGGACAAAACAACCGCCAATTTCATTCTGCTAATAGGACTAACTTTGCTCGTATTTCCAAGTCAACGGCGTCCTCCAGCCTTTGGTCTCTCCGACTAACATAAAGCAACCTTGAGTCCACCCGAAGCAAAAATTTCCAAATCCCTTAACTCGGAAATTCACTCGACTTGTGTTGACTCACGTTTCTCGGAAAACTTTTTATACAGTTTTCTACTTAAATACACGTATTCCGCAGGTGTATGCCATATGCTTTACTTGTTGGTCAAATGCTAAATGTGCGATTGTCAAAAAACACTCCGTGTCAAAACACACCGATTGTCAAAATTCCGTGGACGCGCGATGAATTGAAAAGGGTCGTGACCGCCTTTGTAATGGAGGATTTGCGTGCGGGGTTCAAATCTGACTCTGTAATTGTGCTCGTTTTCATTATTATCTTTTGGGTGAGCGTAACAGAAATAAACTTAAAATGAAAAAACAAACCATTGACTGAATATGAATAATGTCTAGACAAATTTTTATTGCCAGCTGTCATTTTTCTTTAACAATAGAAATATGCAAGTTTTCAAACGAACGGTCTTCAACTTTGACAATTAATTAATGTCAAAGAACAAAACAGATATTTCCCTCATAATGATTCGTTCTGAAGAGTCAAACGGTACGAACGTGTACTCTGAATTTCAACACGGAATAATGAATTTGTTTGTGCACTTAATATATGCCGGACAACTTTCAACCGTATTATATAAAATATGCTTTCATACTGCTAAACAATACACGCACCGAAAGGAACGTATCGTTATTTTAAATAACTAACTTGCTGCTACCACAGCCGCAAAGATGTCTACGGGGTACGCACGTATCCACTACAATGGCGGCCCTCAAATTATTCCGCGACAGCGAGTCTAGTTTAGTCACAGTACACGTATTTGTACAGTAGCTGAGCTCCGTGTTAAATGACCTAAGACGTGTTGGCCAGTGACTCTAGCAATCCGCGCGGCGGTCAAGGAAAACGTCGCCGCCTTATAATACAGCATCGTTTCGCTAAATCTAAAGAAAAAGTAAATGTTTTGTATATATTTTAATTTCCTTAAGCATATAACTAAAACAGCATGTGAAGAATAAGTTTTGGACAAGTTTAAGAAAAGAAATGATTCAAATCTAATGAATGTTGAAAGTGTATAGTGGAATCATGAGGGGAAAAAAGTATTTCTTTAGTACTCATGAAAATATCTATCAATGTAAGTAATCTGAATAGCAAAACTGGGTAGCTAGGAGGTAATAATATTTCTGTTAAGAGGTAATAACAAAATTCCGTCTTTCCTCTCTCGGACCATTAAACAGGTAAAAAACGACGTAACTCAGGATTCTGTCCTTTATTATTGCTGCATTTATTTGCAGAACACTGCTCCCGTTTCGACACACACATTGTAATTAAAGTGTTAACTGGAAAAGTATAAGAATTCGGTTGGTGCATATCAAATAACATGTTCCGATACATGTCAAATGTACGGTTAAAACATTGGTTTTTAACCTGCTCTTACAAATATCGCTTAAATCTGAATAATTTTACCTTAGAAATCGTTATACTTCAGTAGCATCTATCCGTAGCTTTATTTGAGCTCCACCAGGATCGCTACATGTAAGTGCGCGCATCCCAAACTAGCCAAAAAACGGGCAGAGCTGCGCTACTATATAAATACCAACGAGATAGATTAAACATTGGGTGGCTGACCCTATAGTTCAGCGCTCTTGGAGGAGGTTTGAAGAACAAGTCACCGCCATGTTTTTGAAGTCAAAACATTATCCGCGCACGTTTTCTTGAGCCCCGGAATAACTACCCCACTTCTTTGCCAATATTTGTTGAATTAAGAATTAATGATAGCAACGAACGTTTTTGGCAAAAACTGATAACCAGAAAGTTCGCTTCCGTGTAATAGAAACTATTTTGCATCGAAAACGGAACAACACATTTGATGCAAATTTCCTTTCGTTAAAATAACCCAAGTCTCCACTCCTCTCGCAATTACCGAAGCGAAGGCTCAAGAAAACTTGCGCGGATAATAGAAGTGGAGGTGTAACCGTTCGTAACCAGCCTCCAAACGTAATGCTGAAATACTTAGTTTCCCAGAGGGCGCTGCTTTGCAATAAAACATGGCTTCGACTTGCTTCGAAGATGGAGGCGCTTCAGCCACTCAGACGTAGTCCCGCCCGAGCCGTGCTGCAGGCGTTCCGTTCCAGGAGGCCAGCGCAGGGCCGCCCCTGCTCGCGCAGTCCGCGCGCGCGCCGCCGCCGCCGCCGCCGCCGACCGCACGCCCCGCTGCCAAGGAGCGTCGCGCTGTGGCCGAGCCGCCAGGCCGACTGCGCACACCGTTAACGCACGCGCAAGCGGAACTCCAGCGAAATGGAAGACGCCCTTCGCCCCAACACGCGGATGAATTCATTGATGATTCCGGACGCGCCAACTACAAAGGTCACTTGTCCCGTAAATGTAGCGCATGTTTTCCCCTCGGGACGTGGTGGTGATCTGGCTGGTGAGATTCGGCGACGGCCGTCGGCTAGCGGAATTTTCCACATCCAGGTATCTCCCACCGTTCTCCGGGCTAGCTGTTGGTCAGCGTGCTCGCTGTCCACTACGCGGCCCCGGGTTCGATTCCCGGTGAGGCAAGATTATAGTGTGCGTTTTCCTAGCAATGTCCCATGTATATATTGCTGCGTGGCGATGCGAAAATTTACTTCTCAGGTTGAGAAGACCGGAATACGGCGTTGTGATATCTACCTGCTAACCACAAGTACACCCTTAATTCATGGCCGCGGGGCAGGGACGTTGCCGGTAGGCCTAAACCCGTTCACGGGCTGTCGCGCCAAGTGCATACCTACATAGGTATCTCCAACCAGCAGGGCACCGCTCAAGCTGGGACAAGCTGTAAGCTCCCGATCGGCATGTGCGGTAGTGAAGTGCATGCAAGTGTGTGTGTAAGTGAGGGGGTGATGATAGCGGAAGAAAGACGAAGGAGCGATCGCACGCGGTTCGTGGCTCCTTTGTTACAGTAAAGCTCCGAAATTGGCCTGGTAATCCAACACTAGGTACCGTACAAGAATACCCCCGCGCAATAATAATCACCTACCGCAATGGCAATTGTTTGAGACTTTTTCTATGCAAAACGGTCATCTCAAGCACCGAGTCTCGTGAGAAAAATAATCAAGAAAAACCTATTGAAATTGGTGTTTACTGATAGGCCAAAATAATTTGTCAAAAGATTGTCTTTTTTCTATACTTTTCACATTTCAGTTAACCACGTCCTGTTTATGACTTCTTATTCTCCGTCTTCCTCCCTACAATAGTCAATACTTCACCATTGTGTACCAGTTGCAAGTGAACAACAATCCTACAGCACTCATATTCCAGTAGGTATTTCGAAGAAAATGAGAAAATTATAAGAGGACCAACATATTATAGTGTACATTCCATATACCAAACATTATAATGGCAAGAATACAAATTAACTCCATGCGATTGAAGGACACTCGAATGTCCTATGAAATGCAAATATGAAATTTGAAACTGTACAGTATCACATACGTGCATTAAAACTCTTCAAAATACTTTCTCACACTTATTACACGTCTTTCTCAGGCGAGTTGAACGCCCTCATGTGAACACCACCTGTCGCCTACAGCGCGGTACGTGAGCAGTTGCAACGCGAAGTGCCCCTCCTCGACGAGGCAACGCAACGCCCGTTCCAGCTGCAAACGACTCGGTGAGCTTTGTCAGGCATCTGGCCACATGGGGCGGGAAAATCGGGCGCGCGCAATGCGTAGCTGGCATAATTTGCACCTCCATTCCGACAATTCACAAACTTGAGCTTTTCTTCGCTGGTATAAAAAAATGGATTTTTTCTTCGGCAATACTTTGAACATTCCTCAGAGCTTCGACTGCACGTCCTTTTGGACGATATAGAAGATGAGAAGCCATCAAGAAACTCAACCGTCAAGAACCGAATAGGATGCACACAAGAAAAGTGGCACAAATCAAAAAAAAATCAAATTTTTCAGGAGAGTCATTAGAAGTTTTGTCATTCTTTTGACAGTGAGTTACAATGACTCTTACTTGAAGTTAATTATCCCTACGATCTAGATATAATCGTAATATAAGATTTAGTCATCCGTGGACAGTTCAACGTCAGGCTTATTCAACCATTTTAGAACCAATCCTTCTTCGACATACCACTCTTTTCTAGAAAATATTACTAGGCTGTTCGATAATTTTATCATCATACATTAGTAATCGAATGCATTACGACGAAATATGACCCTTTTCTTGATAATACACTAAAATAATATTGCAACAACTTGAGATATGACGATCTTCTCGACACAGCTGCGATGTTCCCTCTTCAGATACGGTGAAGTGAAATTGTGACGTTATTCACAATAACAACCACTCGAGTTTCTACCAATTTTCTACTAGACACAAATGTGTTGTGAAAGGAACATTTCCAACCTCTTAAC
The DNA here is from genome assembly GCA_017312745.1 of Gryllus bimaculatus. Taxonomy (NCBI): domain Eukaryota; kingdom Metazoa; phylum Arthropoda; class Insecta; order Orthoptera; family Gryllidae; genus Gryllus; species Gryllus bimaculatus. Next base: position 1,788,229 of record BOPP01000147.1, read on the forward strand.
TCAAAATTGCGTGTTTTTTAACTGGTGTGTCATGCGTGACTTTTGACTTGTGTGCCAGGCGCAGTCGGTGGGGATTCTTTCGCGTGAAGTGACTAATCGTGTCTGGGGAAGCGCGCGCCTATTGGCAGAGCCTTTTGCGCCTGCCGGAACGCGGGCCCGTCTGCGAATGGATCGCACCGCGATCGCTTTCCAAGCCCCAAGGGCCGCGGGCGCTTTCCCCGGAACCACGGGCGGAGGGCGAGGATCCGGGCGGCCGGGCGTGTAAGCGAGCGTTCCCCGCGCCGACGCCTCCGCGCCACACGGGCCACGGCGCTCGCTCCACACACTTGGGGGCGGGAGGCAAAGACTTGACGCAGTAACCACCAAGTCTCCCGCTATTCATAAAGCATAACTAGATATTAGTTTATAGACACACACTCTCTCTCTCTCTGTCTCCCTCCCTCCCTTTCATATATATAACACCCCGGCAATCCTAACTAATCGGGTGTATGATCTGTTCATCGGATCCGGAAATGTTCGAATTATTGAAAAAAAAATGTACTGTACATATACAAATATATCAATACGATTACCAGGCAATGCACGTACCGCGCGATGTGAGAAAATTGCAACGTAGCTAAGCGATTGCATCATCACCTCCCACCTCTTTATGCAGATTCAGTTCCTTTCGTTCCTTTATGCAGATTCAGTTCTTCTAAGTGAAAATTATGCTGCATAACGTGGAATATACATCGTAGTTACCAGTGGAATAAAAGATTTATTTCGACAACATGTTTCAATAATTAGTTGTTCAGTTCTACAGTAATTACAAAATATTTCCTTTACAATACCGATTAGCGTTTTATTTATTTTCTTTACTTTTCTCCATCCCGAATTTTGCTGGGATTATCCTAAATTTCAGAGTTGCAGGGTTTGTGACACACACGAGGGTTGGTGCATAAGTTACTTAAGTTTTAGCATATATAAGGTCTCAACATTCAGATTCCAAAAGCATCACACGTCCGTTCTTAAGGCTCGATTAGGCGGAAGCTCGTTTACCGCACGTGCCACATCGGTCCGCACACTGACAGGTCATCGCATGCATTGCTGATCACAATCACAATTGCTACGAGTCCTCTCGGAAACTCTCATGCCCATCTCGTGACAGACCTGAATGGAAAGGATTTATTTCCACGAATTTCCTGGGGCATTTCGCCCATGAAAAACGGCTGTATTGGTGTTTGAGCGCGGTTCGAGACAGGTTACATTCACCTCGCACGCCGGCAGTCAGACTGATTTTACATTGCTCTCTGTGCTAATAGAGACACTGACATATGTTGCTGTGAACAAACATTAGTACAACATTTCTTTCTCGCGACGAAACAAATTCAGTGATCCGATAACATTGCCAGTGTGTACGAACGTTCCGATTCAATCGATTCGATTCGGGAATCGATTATTTTATTGCGATTCCTGTGGAATCAATATTTGATTCCTATGCTTCAGATTCGTAATGGAATTGATTCTAAAAGGTCGGAATCGAATCAAATGAATACCTTCGATTTATTTTAAAAATGCATATTCCTGCGCTTTTGTTGGAATTTTCAGATTTTTGTCTTCTGCCTTTATTATTTATGTAGTTATTACTTTATTATTAATTTTATAGAAGTCCATGTCGTGTTTGAATTCTATCTCCCTTCATTCCTCCATCATCCGCTAAGTTCAAACAAAAACTATTGGTTCAAATTGCGTTTTTAGCGTCACAATTGAAAAAAAACAATTTTGCTGTGTGGAAAATTTTGTTGTGTGATGTTCGGTTTTTTGAATCCATTACGATTTCCTTGATTAGTTTATACTATTGTTGATGTTATAATATATTATATTTTGCATTAATGTTCTATTAATATAATGGTACATTGTTACTTTATTTCAATTGTATTATTACATCACAAATATTTTTCCGCCACGTAGTTAATTCTTATCGTTATTAAACTTTAATTAACACCTGGTTGTGTTTTGTTAAATACTAATTGCTCGATTCCGGAATCGGTTCGTTGAACGAAGTTCTCATTTGATTCTATTCCTTAGATAATCGATTTTGTTTCGTTCGTTTCGATTCTATAATCGAGTCCAACTTTCGATTCCAGAATGGCTTCTTTAACAGGAATCGAACGCCCCAGCGGTGTGAAGTGTCCCGTGGCGCGGCGGGGCGGGGGAGGGGGGGCAGGGGCGGGGAGGGGTCGGGGCGCAGGGGGGCTGGGAGCGGGCGTGGTGTCGTGAGCGGCCTGCCAAGGCGGACGCTCCACGCTCGCCTCCTGCGCCTCCTCGCCGGTCACGGCCCCCTCCGCCGCCCCCGCGCGGGGCTTCCCGGAAGCACGCTTCCCTTCGGCGGCGCCACCCCCGCCCGGCCCCGATCAGCGCACGCGCGGGACAGCGGCGCGGCGCTCTATCTCGTGGCGCGCCAATTGGCGGTGGGCGGGGAGTAGCACGTGCAGATCGTTCGCACGCATTTCACGAACGTTAGAGAACTTGTCACGGAGCTATTCAGGAACAAAAAATATTATTCTTTTCTACTAAACTTCCTTTTTACATAAATACACTATTATTTTATTACAATTTTGTCCTTAAATTAAAACCATGGTGAAAGTAAGCAACAAGGGCTCTGTCAATTCGGCATAAGTCCTGTCTATTGACTCGTTCCATGATTTAATTCACACGTAATCCTCTTCCGGTTTTCCATTAGGCATATGTCCTGTCCATTTACTCATTTCATGATTTAACTCTCACGAATGCATATCCTCATCTGGTTTTCCATTGGTTGATTGTTAGTAATTCCGGGCGCGTCAACTAGTTAAGTCATTAGTCCCGTGCGTGTAGTTCATGTTTTTATTCTCAGAAGTGGCTGTGAGAATCTTACCTCGCTGGATGCCGAGATCCGGCGCCGACCTATCGTCATCTAGCGTTGTTTCCCGCAACCAGGTATTTCCCACCAGGCACCACCCCATCCGGGACAAGTTCTAAGCTCCTGACCTGTCTCTCGGAATATGTGGTAGTGTGGCGCTTGTTATATTGTGTGTAAGGCGCGAGGATAGGGCGAGGAAGATGCACGAAAGATCGCGCCCGGTCTGTGGCCTGCTTATTAGGGTATTGTTTCGGTATTCGCCTAATGGTAATGGAGAAAAACACGGAAAACTATCGATCAATGCTCGCGTCATCTAGAATTCTCCTCCAAATGGCGACTGAATTCGATCTAGCTGACAAGCTAGGGTCGATAATCTTGCCACTGCCGGGACTCGAACATAGGACCTCCCGGTCAGAGGCAATACAATGACATCAGTTGCTGCCCTGAGCCACCTCCTCCGGTGTGGTTTCCGATATGATTTGCATCTATTCTTACATTTTTAGCAGTGATATCGGAAGAGGGCAATTCGCTTGTGAAAACTGTCTCTACCCTCCATCTGCACGCACTGGACAGATACTTGGAGGCATTGACAGGCACTGGGCTCATCTGGCAGACAGAATAGGCTAATTCCTTATGCAGCGCAAAGCTGCTTTCGGCGATCAGCTGTTTTAGGGCCTGTAAAAATATCGTCCACTGGCCTCAACAAAGCATTTGAGAGATAATGTGAGAGGGAGAAAGAACTAATGCGAGAGAGTTAGTGTGGGGAAAGAGAAATTGCGTGGGTGAGACAAATGGCGGGCGTTAGGGTTCCGACTTAACTCTTAATTAGGGTTAGGATTCCGAATGTAAAGGGCAGCTACATTTTCATTACTGGAGAAAAGAGAAATTCGCCTGGAGACCTATGCCCCTCGGTTGTTTCTTTGGTTCCGTATTCACATCATTATACGAAATGTTTCATTTTTCCTTCCTTGCGGCTTTCTCAGCTTCACGGGGTACGGATTTCGACCACCCGCGGCGGGCACCCACTATTTCCCTTATGGGGACACATATCAACCTGTAACTAGAAACCCACATACATGCGGGCTCCTAGTGTCTGGTCAGCACACTCACAAGGCCCTCCGCGGCAACACACATACATGGAAGACCAAGGCGCTGCGTCGGTCCACGCTCTAGCCACCTCGACCATTCAGGTCGGCTTGAGAAATGTAACATGATTTATTTAATTCTAGCTTAAAACCTCTCTTTGTGTTTTTTCGCAGTTTGTTGGCAGTTTTGAATGCATGGTTCAATGAGCACGCCTCATAATCTTTCTGATAGAGAAAAATCAATTGCAGAAATTGTCGTGACGTCTCGGTCTTACAATTCAGCGTAAGTGATTTGAAGCAGGAGCAGAAAAACCTCTATAGTTTTTCGTTATGATGAATTACACGGAGACACAACAACAAATCTGAAGCCAGAATTGCTCCACCATCTTCCACTTTTTTTAAATCGCGCAAAAAAAAACACATCGTGAATTTGTACTTCGGGGGTTGTTGTCAAACTCACAGACTTGAGACATCTTTTTCTGTATATGTCGATGCCCTAAATCCGAATCTGAAGCTAGAATTGCGCTACCATCCTCCTGTTTTATTATTATTATTATTATTATTATTATTATTATTATTATTATTATTGTTGTTGTTGTTGTTGTTTTAAATCGCAAAAACCTACCCTAAAATTTACAATCTACAATTTCACTGTGGTTTGACGCGATTTAAAAAAAATGGAAGGTTGTGCCGCAATTCTGTAAGTAGTATTGTGGAGGCCACGCACTCTCATTTTAACTTGTATTTTGAGCGAAAATTGTAACCCGTATTTATTTGTGAAAATATTCCCATGTACTCCAAGCTGAGCTATTTTAATACACACATTACACGATTACTTGTATTTGAGAGTTTGTTTCTATTTTAAAACACAATGCTAAAATTGCCTAACATCTCCGGTTCATAATGTTTAATCGCCAAGAAAACGCATCCCAAACTTTCTGCATTTTAATACAGTGGGTGGGCCGAGGAGGAGCTCGATCGAATTGCTACGCCCCGCAACCAGCGGCCGCCCTCCTTTACCGCCCAGCAAAGATAGCGCGTGTGCGTGCGAGGGCTTTGATAGGGAACCGGAATTGACGTGTCGTTCCGAATTGCCGCCAAGTGGCGCAGGAGGCCGGGGCTGGCGGCGCTCCAGGGGGCGTTGCCGCCCCGCCCCCCACACGAGACCGCACCCACCGCCAGAACACACACTCGGCATTAGGGCCCGGATGTTTAATGCCCTAAAAAGGTTAGAAATATGCAGGCATTTATGACCATAAATGTGACTTAAAAGTTTTTGGTTGCATTTTCTAAACCTTCAAAATCTTGCTGCTGTTTAAATAACCATTATATTGAAAATATACTTTTAAATTCTACCACATTCACAACTCACCCCTAATCCCTTGGCGCCCCATGAAGACAATTCAAGACCTGAGTGCCAGCACCAGATAATAACCAAAAGTAAGATTTCGAGAAAATGATAAAAACATTTTACATTCTTTTAAATATGAAATCCATAATAATTTCTTGTGTAAGGTAAAAGAAGGGAATAGTCTGAACACTTTATCGAATTTTAAATGCAATAGCTCCAGTAAAGATAGGTAATAATTACATAAATTCGTGTTGGATATATCTAGTTCTTGCACTCAAAATATCTGCAAGAAAAATTGGATACAAATGCTTTATTTCCTTGATATGCATAGACAAATACAAATATTTAACTTTATGGTTATAAAATGCAACAAACGAACTTTATTCAAGTCTTTTCTGATCATGTTAATTTTATTTACCAAAGAAATGTTAGTCATTATAAGACGCTCTTGTCTGTTTCAGATTCCTCTTAGGCGTTTGTGGTTTGAAGAGAGTAGACTGTTGTAAAAGGCAATTTGCACAAGCGGAATGTAATTTTGTGATTGACGGAGCTGCTGTCGTCCTTTAAATATGCAAAATTTGGGAATTGATAATACCACTATGCTCAGTAGAAACGGGCACATCTTTTCCATCATAAATGAAGTTTCGATATCTAGTAATTCTGAAAGACTCAATTGTATAAAATAATAATATTATTAATAATAAAATATTAAATAATAATAATAATTAATAATAATAAATAATTATTATTTATTATTAATATTTATAAATATTAATTATTATATTATTATTATTATTATTATCAAATCGTATACTGAATCGCTCTAACAAGGGAACATTTCCTAAAATCCGATGCTACTATGTCTTGCACTCTTCTGGGACAAAAACATATTCCCTATTCAGTTTGATTTACTCGACGTTTCCTGAGGGGATTAAGAACTTCTTTTGGAAAATGAAAATGTCTGCTGATAGGGGGACAGGCTTCGTGTACATGCGAAAATCTCATTTTCGCAAAACGTGGCCGTTACCTTGTTCTTGCACTCAGATCTTCAATTCTTCCTCCTAAAGTTATTTAGAGAAGCAGTTGAGCTTGGCACAAAACCTGGCAATACTAAACTAACTCATAAATAAAACATAAATCTAGTAATTTCCTTCCACAAATTATGTTCGTGTCTTTTGTGTAAATTATCTTTAAGAAATGTGTCATTGTTTGTGATGTGAATACCAACGTACCGCCCAAAATCCGAAGCTTTTCTGAAATTCCTCTGTCAGCGACGTGTTGCAGCCCTTCGTCAATAATTGCCTCTCATTTGCAATAAAAAATACAAATTAGGTAATATTGATCACAGAAATTCCGAGTGAATAAGAAGTATTAAAACAGTATTTGGCGACGTTTCGGAGTAATTTTATTCCATTCTCAGAGCTGGTGTTTAAAGAAAATGAAGATGGAATAATGTGGAGAAACACAAATATTCCGAAACGTCTGCACGCTAATATTTTAATATATTTAATTCATTTTGACCAAATCCCGTGATCCACGTTTCCTAATTCTCCATCATGGCCATGGATTCTACAATGTTCACATTTTTTTTTTCCAGTGCGCCTCCCACGTTGAAAGCGCATGCAGAGCTCTGATCGCACGCTGGGCCGGGCCAAGGGTCGAGGGGGAGGGGGAGGGGAGGGGTTCCTTGCAATCGAGCCCCGGGCGAGGTTTCCTCACGCCGCGCGCCGCCGCCGGTGCCAGCGCAGCCCCCACGGGGGAGGGGGGGGGGCTCCTCGATCGAGTCTTCTGTTTCCGGGCGCGTCCGCTGCTCAGGTCATTACAACCACCATTGATCTGATTGATTAAGGGCGCGTCAACTAAGGTCATTAGTCCCGTAAGTGTAATGCAGGGGTCTTCCTCGAGAGGTCGGTGATCTTTTGGCAGGATGGTGAGATCCGGCGCCGACCTACCGTTAGCTAGCGGAGTTTTCCCCAATCAGGTATCTCCCACCAGCCCCAGCCGGGATAATCTCTGAACTGATGGGTGACGATGGCACAAAGAAGAAGAAGGAAGACCGCGTGCGGCCCGTGGCCTATTTGTTAAGGTACTGATCCGGCATTCGCTTGGTATTGATCGGGGAAACCTCGAAAAAACTACTAATCAGAGCAGGTGGCCGCTAGAATTCTCTTCCGGATATCTGTTTGGGGAAATTTCGCTAGCCGGCGGTAGGTCGATGCCGGATCGTAACATCTAGCGGGGGGAGGGGGGGATCACCACCACCTACAAAGGAAAACATGTTCTTCACTTAAGGGACTACTGACCTTCGCAGTTGACACCCTCGGAATCACTAGTCAATCGATCGAAACCATCTGGAGACGGGGCAGAAAGCGGCCAGCGGCAGCCCTTGCGAATCAGGTGGCAACTATAGAGCAAACGGTGCGTTTAAAAGAGAGACACAAATTTCACAAAATGACTGTATGAAAACAATGAGATATAGATCAGCTGACACACGTCCCTATTGCCATTTCTCCATCCACATTAAACACGACGTATTCCATCCGATCGCTGATCATCTCTCCACAGTGTTTAAGATGTCTTCACAGACCACTTGCCCCTCTTTACACTATCACTGATGACCTTGAAGCCACGCCCTCCCACGAACTATAATGCTCTATAGAATAAGAATTAAATCATAAACCAGTCATTGTGATGTGCAGCTCATTTCACGTACTATATACTCCATTGCTTATTCCTTTTAAATGAAATGTTGGTTGGTCTTTGCAACAGAACGCTTCAATTTGCTTCAAACGTAAATTTATGGTTGCGGTTTGGCGGAGGTGCACGTCTCCTTACAAATAAATAATAATAACAATAATAATAATATAATAATGATTATATTATATTATATTATTATTATATCAATAAGCCCCCTGCCGAACATCACAGCAGAGCAATCTGCAGAACCGAATATTCCACCATTCGCTTTCAGAAGATGGCCGTTGGAGATGGACCTAGAACACCACGAAGCGCCGCCGCTGTGGATCTCAGCTGAGGTACTCACCTACGACATGGATCAGTCCTCATCCTGCTGCTGGCCCTGCAACAGAGCACAATATTAGCCATTGGCAGGTATTTGCTCTCCAGCGTAATAGCGTAACACCATATTTTAAATTAGTGGTTAACGAAATCTCCTTCAAACATTACTTTTTCTCACAATCTCTTGTACACTTTCTGGAGTCACTTTTAACGGAAATTTTAGTAAAATATGAAAAATTTTCAAAATGTTTGGAAAATATGCTTTGTTTTCATTGTTTGCTCTCATGAGTTTGCTCTCATGTTTGCTTAAAAATAAGGCCTATTTCCGGTTATAAATCAACAAGTGAAAATTCGAAAATAGAAAAATATGAAACGCCAATTGGAGGTAGCCGCCCTGTCACATCCTGGACCGGGAGGTGTGCCTCTGGGAATCAATGATGTCACTGCAGTCCATTTGACCAGTCCTATGTTCGAGTCCCGACACTGGCAGGATTTTGTACACTAGCTTGTCAGCTAGGCCGAATTCAGTCGCTGTCTAGAGAAGAATTATAGAGGCCGGCTCATCTGATCGATACTTTGCCGTGATTTCTCCGATCAACACCAGGCGAATCCCGGAGTAGTACCCTAACGAACGGGCCACGGTCCGCGCGCGATCTTCCCTTGCTCTTCTTAACCTCATCCCTTACACACACGTACGTTTAAATGCACTATGCTGCCACACCTGGAGACTACCATGCCTGGAGACCGGTCGGGAGCTAAGAGCATGTCCTGATTGGGGCGGTGCCTCGCTGGTGAGAGATACCTGGTTAAGTAAAAAATCTCGCAAGCCGATGTATAGATTGGCGCCGAATCTCGCCATCCAGCAGGTGAACTTCACCCCACACACAGAAGGCGAAAAGTGCACTACACTTACGGAGTTATGACTTCAGTAATCACTACAACCAAACAACCAACCACATCCTCAGAAGCGAAGGTGCCGTGGCGGTGCCCCACTTTCGGCGGGGGCGAGGCGGGGGCGGGGCGGGCCGCGTGGCCAGACCGGAAGCGGAGGTGGCGCGTGGCCCGGATCACGCCCGACCCCTTGCGCCCCTCGCCCAGTGGGCCACCAGCCCCACGCGGCCAGACGACCTTCGTTGCGAGCAGAGCTAAAAATACTCAGGTGGGACACAGCGTCGGCTATCTCCATAAAACAAGGTGTTCAGGAAAACGTAAAACATGACGATTTTATTTACAGTTAAATATAACAACTTTCTCTTAACATTTCTATTTAATTTGATTGATTGATTGATTAGTGGTTCCGGATCAGTCAACTTTTCAGGTAATTAATCCCGTAAGTGTAAAGCATGTTTTTGTTCCGGAGTTGGCGATGACCTTCCCCCAGTGGATACCGAGATCCAGCGCCGACCGACCTGTCGATTAACGGGGTTTTCCCAACCAGGTATCTCCCACCAGCGGGCTTCGCCCCACCTGGGGCAAACACTGAACTCCCGATCAGGCATCTGGCATGTGATGCAGTATAGTGCATTTCAGTGTAATTCAGGGAGAGGTCGGAGTAAAGGAAAGTTCGCGCGGTGGCGTTTTTTAATTTACTACTCCGGCATTCACTTGCTATTGATGGGAGAAACACCTGAAAGCTTTAGGTAGAATTTTAAAGATTTTTAATCAAGAGTATTAATTTCCCTGTCATCAAAACTAATGGACAATTCGCTAATAGTTATTTATGTATCTAAGGCGTTTTGCCCCGATGGCGACTTTCAATTCCGAGGGTCTCTGGCCCGAGAGGACTTGACGGTAAAAACATCAAGTGGTGCGTCCAAAACTTTATGGTTGAGTACTTTACAACTGACCTTAACGATAATTCCGAACATTTTTAAATTTGCAAATCAACAAAAATGAAAAGATCGTCAGTTGTCACTATGGCGTCGAAAAAGAAACATACTATCTAATGATTATTTAATAATTGTAGTTGAAGTGATTTGTTTGTACAAAATGAAAGAATATTGCCAAGGTCTGTCAAAATTCTCGAAAAAAAAAGAAGAAAAAGAAACAACTTATAGACAGTTGTTTCCGGAGAAACCTCGAGGAATATATGAAAATTATCACGCTGTATTGCATAATCAATAACAGTCCGAATTGCGCAGATGGAACCGTACTTTTAAGTTATTTGCCTGTAATGCCGGAAAGTTAATTAGAATATTTGATTATATACAAAATAATATTTCAAGAATGCTACCCAATGTACCTTATACATTTATTACAATTAGTAGTAGTACTATTCAAAGAGCATGTGTGTCTCCAAAAATATGATACGTGATCAGTGAAATAAGAGTGATGGGAACTACAAATTCACGGAAAAATTCCGTAACTGGAATGCAAATATCTTAATAAGATATCTAAATATCTTAAATATATGGATTTTAATGCGTAAAAACTCTTTAACATCAAATGATACCATTTTTATGATTTATCGAACACAAGAACTTTTTATATGCTTTTCATAATTCCTTTATATACATTATCATTTAACATCAGAATTCACAATCTGAAGTGAATTTTATTTATTACCAGTCTAACTGGGTTCAGTAAAATTAGTGATATAGTATGCGGATATCTATAAACATTTTGGGTAGATTTACAAGAACGGAAATAAATAAATTCCCCCTGCGAATACAAACACACTTCAAATAAACATTTCCTAGCCTGCTTATTTCCACATTTGTAATATGCTTCTTTGAGAAAAGGGGATTATAAAGCCTGACAATCATTTCATTTTTTAATACCGTTGCTGAAAACTGTCATTATTTACACATATGTCCATGTCCTTACTCGTATGTATATTTAAATAGTTAAGAAAATAATCTGTCTTACACCTTGACTTAAATTATGAATGAAGTATTTTGAACCACATCTTTAGCGTACAAATATGTTTTCCCTTCATAAATATCCCCTTATCCGCCGCATAAACATCAATTTGTGTGCACTAGAGATAAGCACGCGTTATTTACAACTTTCCAGCTCCTCCAATTAGTTGCCGCGCTTGCCGCCAGATCGCAGGACCTGTCGGTTTGCTAAGCGAAGTACCGGCATCCCACAGAGCGCGCTAGTGACCAAGGCAGCCCCGGGGGCGAACGCAACCCAACACACGATTGTGCACGATGCTGGAAGCGTAGCATACCCACAGGGGCAGCGAAGACACCCGGTCATTAGAGGCTCACCAAGGACAAGGGAGAAAAAGTTTGATCAATATCCTGAACATCCTGGTTTAAAAAAATTGTTAAACAAGAATTAGGCATCCTTCTCCCCTACCCACGCACACACGAACGAATGTGTACATGCGTTAACTTTATAATTAAATGTGCTTGTTATTTTAGAAATACAACTATTAACGAAAGCAATTACATTTTTTCATAGGAGACAATATCTCACGAATCCTTGATGTCAAATGCATTAAACGAGATATTGCTACTTATTAAAACAACGGAAAGAGAACACGAAATGTAAATTATAGTCTTGTTTTCTAATATCATTATCACCAATTCATTTATTCAATACCCACGTTGAGAGGAGTTTGAAAAGTCGTAAGCAAATCGACGATTTGCTCCATTCAAAACATACTTTCCACGTCGACATTTCGTATCTTAACTGCAACCTGTTTTTGAGTTTAATTCTCTTCCACAAAAGTTGACAGTTGACGAAAAGAAAAAAATATTTGAAAATATCCAAATATTTGCACCAACATGCAATCCAAATGGAAAGTATTTTTCACATCTTTCACTGAACTAGCGGATGTTCATTAATCGGAACATAATTTATCCCTGAGATGGTGTCACACACACGAAGAAAAATTTGTGGTGAACGCTAATTCTGATTCTGAAGAGTCACACTCATTTCTGATCGCAGACGTGGAAAGATGTGGTTTCCTTCTCTGTCTTGATCAGATATCCATACAGATGGTCAGCAGTTGCCTTGTAATAAGTATGAGAGAATGATCAAGCAGGGTGAATAATTATCACTAGGGAGTGGATTTCTATGATTTTGCATATTTTTGTCCGTTGCTAAGTGAAATTTCTTGTCATTTCGTAAGAATATGATGCAATGTAGATTATGTTAGTGCATTTTTGGCCGATTTTTCCTACTAGTGCATATTTGGATTTTTCCTATTAGCGCATATTTGCATAATTAGTTAAATTAGTTTAATTCGTTATCTGTAAGACGTTTCATCTTTTCGTAGAATCTATTTATTTGTTAGCGTTCATTGGTTTGAATAAGCTTGTCACAGTTGCGTGAATTTGTTTTCTATAGATGATAAAATATTTGTGCAAATGTAGGAAACGTCTTGAAAACATATTTTTTAAACTAGTCAGAAGAAATACAAACCTACAATACTTCACTAAGGTGAATATTTACTTCAATTATTTCTCTCTCTCGTGTCAGGGTAGATTATGTTTGCACAAAAATATATATTTTCATTCCACGCATGCTTCTCCTGAATTTTATGAAGAGAGTTTTATAGACAAAAAGAAATATTGTTAATTTTAATTGCATATTAAAGTGCAAATTTCAGAAATTTTAGGTCATAAATGTATATTTTTAAAAGCGTATTTCATGATTTTTAGGGCACAAAAATCTCTCCCTTATGATGAATGATTTTTATCATTGGGATGAAATGTAAAGGCACGATGACATTACCCACGCGACAACCACGTGGCCCTACGAGAGAGTTGAACCTTCTCGCACTTTGACTCTGCTTAAGGCCTCAGCACCACCGAGGTGGGCAGAGAATATTATTTACGATTTTTATTACTTTAACGGCACTCTGCCGGTAAATATCTCTTCACGATCGTTTGAGAAAATCCCAAAACGCTTGCGAACTCTTTCGCTAATGAATTAATTACATTGCTTCCTGAGGGAAACCTTAAAATTCTGGCAACTCCGGTTAGTGTGCGGCGAGGGAAAAACTTTTCCTACTTTTTATGCAAACACATAAATTATTAAAGCAACCCCTTTGTTCTCGTCTGGATAAATTTTCTCACAACTTGGTAGCGCACCCCCCCCCATTCGTGAACAAGATAGTAAATCTTGAAGTGGCTATTTTAGTGAAATAACTTTTTTAAAGACTTTCTAGACTTTTATGTACCCCAAGCACAATAAATTAAATTATATTTCTTCTCTGTACTTGAGACAGAAGAATAACTGTTGTATTAAGTAAAGATATTGAAATGACTTTGAGGTACCATAATTTCCCACTTTTAGTGCAAAGTCCATCCGTTTGATACGCACCATGTATTTCTCAGTTGTCATCTGTATAAAAGTTACACCTTTTTCAAATGTCATTACACGCATTTAAACTTTTTAAGAATTTTCAAATTTGTAATCTTTGATATTCGTGTAATAAGTAAGAACTCAAGGTAGTTACGGCCTATTGATCACAAAAATTTACGAAACGATAGTTTGGATGAGAGAGAGAGAGAAAGAAAGAGAGAGAGAAAGAGAGAGAGGGAAAGAGAAGAGAAGAGGAGAGAAGAGGAGAGGAGAGCAGAGGAGAGCAGAGGAGAGCAGAGGAGAGAAGAGAAGAGGAGAGAAGAGGAGAGGAGAGCAGAGGAGAGGAGAGAAGGGAAGAGGAGAGAAGGGAAGAGGAGAGAAGGGAAGAGGAGAGAAGGGAAGAGGAGAGGAGAGAGGAGTGAGAGTGAGTAGAGAGAGAGATAATTGGGGTGACATGCACCAATTTTATGCATGCCACAATTTATCCGTGGCCCCAGAAGGGAATCATCCGCAAAAATACGCTGATGCTCAAAGAATTAAAAAGTGATGTATAAAATATACAATAATATATGTGCTTCCTATAAAAATATCCAAATGACAACGAGAAATGTTGATTCTTCAGTGATTCGATGAAATAAAACCGATGAGTTTCGGTCGATGATTTAATGGTTTGGTTTAATAGTTTAATATTGAACATCAATGTTTCCCAACATCAATGTTCTGCTTACGATGTCTAACACTAAGCACATCATATGAAACCGCATTCGTAACCATTTCGGTTCAACGGATAAAAGCGAGCGCACACTTCACGGCAGCAAAATCGGGAACTAACACTCGCACCTGAAGGACCTTACACGAGTACAAGCCAGTCAGAGTTGCTTTGATTAGCATTCCATTCCAAGCAGCGTTAAGTTTATCTCAAATACTCTAAACATATTTCTTTGACGCGCGTATACATTTTTGCGTGTACAGCGCAATTTGTCTTTGTGGCCGCCGCACGGCGCTGCATGTCGCGGTAGCACGCGAGGGGCGAGGGGGGAGGGGGCATCGCCACACAATCGGCAGCGCGTTTCCCGCGCCACGGCACGCCACACACTCGTTACACACAGGGCGAGCGGCCACGGCGCTCTTCCGGCAACAAACCAGCGCCCGAGTTGGGGTTTCTTCCATCTGGCTTCCTTCTCGTACACAAGGTCTCGGAATGGTACTTGCTACAACCTGGGACACAAAAGGCGGACGAATATGTCATCAATAGAGCCCGGACGTTTGGCGAAGTGCCTTTTCGTTATTATTACTAGTTTATGACTTTCAACAATAGGAATAACTTGAATGTACTTGTGGGGTTGTTTTAGTAATTTTCATTTTGCCTTTTGTTGCGTATTTTACCTTCTGTTGCCTCCCCCCCCCCATTTTCTGCTATTTTCCTCATTATTAGCAGATTATAATTTTGCCTTTTTTGCCTATTTTAGCTTCTGAGACATTTATTGCGATTTTGCGTTGTTTTTACCTTTATCCTCATTATTTTGCTTATTAGCAGACGTTGTGATAAAAGGAATAGTTTTAATTATTAATTTTGTACAATTTCTTTCACATGTTTTTCACTGTTTACTTGCTTCTTTTCAGCCCTACTTTAGGTAGAGTAATTGTTTCTTTTGAATGCTTATTTTAGGTCAAGTAAATATCTGAACTTCCGGGTTTAGTGATCACATTCTGAATCGAAGATGATCACAAATTGATTGATTGATGTGCGTCAACGGCTTAGGTCATTAGTCCCGTAAGTGTAGTGTGTGTTGTAATGCGGGGGGGATCTCCCCATGCTGGATAGTGACCTACCCTCGGCTAGCGAGGTGTTCCCTAACTAGGTATCTCCCACCAGCGGTGCACCGCCCCAGCCGGGACTAATTCTCCCCTGCCGACCGGTCTCTCGCCGTGTGTGGTAGTGTAGTGCAAGTTAGAGTCAGGGGGTGTAAGTGTTCAGGCCAGAACAGGAAAAAGAGGGAAGATGGCGGACGGTCCGGGGCCCGTTTGTGAGAGTATGCTACAGCATTCGCCTGGAGTTAGAAGAAATCACGGAAACACGGAAAACTACCGGTCAGAGCAGGCGTACGCTAGAATTCTCCTCCAGGCAGCGACTGAATTCGACCTAGCTGACAAGCAAGTGACGAAAATGCTGCCAACGTCGCAACTCGAACCGAGGACCTCCCGATCAGAAGCATTGCAGTGACTTGATTCCCCCTGAGCCACCTGTCCTGGTATCTCTTTCAATGACTCAATATCTCAGAATAGTATATGATACAATCTTCTGGAACATGATGATCAAAAGGTTATGCCAATGAACAAAAGGTTAGGAATCTCATACAATGATGTAACACTTGTGATATTTGCCCGTGATTACTACGCAACTCAACTAACACTCTTGTGTCCAGGTTCACGTTCTAACGCAAATATATTTTATACACCTATCAAACATTAGTGCGAGATGCGTTGCCTGTATTCTACCATAGTTTTAAGGCATCTATTAACCAAAGCGTCTCTTTCAGGGTATGCCTAAGGTGGTAAATGTTCAATTTTTAATAGTAGTGATAAAAGTGATACGATGATTAAAATACAAATAAAACTGTGAATGCAACAAAATTTACTTTGATCAGCTACAACTTAATATAATATGAAGCCTAATGAAGTGTTGGATTAAAATAAAAGGAAAGCCACTAAGGTTATCTAAGAAAAAAAGAGTGTATGACACGTGGGAAATGTGATTTTATTTTTCTCATAGGATAAGTTCACTTGGCACATCGGCTTCGCGTCCCAACATTTCCAAGTCTCGAAATAACATGTCCCTTACAACACTCGTCTCATAAATAGCTATTTTGCGAACCCCTGGAGGAAGCCACGGGTCTCTAAGGGAATCCCATATAAACAGAGGAGTGGAACATCGCAACGTCGTAGGCGGTGCGCTCTCTGAGAGCTTTCGTATGTTTCCTTAAATGAGGTGCATCTCTCTTTCTTTCTCTGGGTCTCCCCAGCTGTCCCTTAGGAGCAACAGACGGCAAGTCGGGCGCAAGTTAAGTCCGGAGACGACAATATATATACGAGACTTCGCGGTCAACACGTTACAAATGGAGCATTCTCTACGTGGTATGCATCGCGTCTTCCAACAGATGTATTTATACAGCGGAATTCGGCATTGTTTATGCAGTATGTCCATAGTTATTCATTTTTGGCACGTCGGTCATGTGTTATCCTCAGTTTGAAAGAAAATTGTAAAATAATCGACATAACATTTTAATTTTTGACACGCTGTGCGCGAAATATGGTTTCTCGTGCTTGTTTTCCGTGTACGAAACAGCCAATATTTTCACAGTGTGCAAAGCGTGTGCGATACATCTGTAAGGTTCGCACTTGTCTTTCATCTTCACGTCTTTATTATTTACAAACAATAGTGTTACAAAATTGACTGGAATGCACTACGTGGTCAAAAGTATCCGGAATGCAACATGAACGGTTGCTCATGCTGCATTCCAGTGTTGAATGATGCAATGGCCATACCTGAATTATTATTCAACTTTGTGAAGCAAGAAGATGTTTAAAACATCAACGTAGTCGTGTGCCGTGATAATGCCGCACAAAACAACAAGGGGTGCAAGCCCCCCTATATGAAAATCACGACCACACCATTTTCGACGTGTCTGGATACCTTTTATCACATAGAGTACATTTACTTTTGTGCAAGTAAGGTATTTCTAGTTATTTGATATTTAATTCTTATTTCTTTACTTGGCGTTTACTCGCTCACGGCGTGTTAAAAATAGTAGTGCAACACCTGGCGCGTGAGTTGATTCCCACCCTCGTCTCTTTGTCGTCGGAGCGTAGCGAGGAGTAGGCTTAGACAACCCAACTTACTCGTGCGTGTGAATCATCTGCTTAGCGCCCTTTTACGGTAAAATTACTATTTCAAAACGCAATTTTCTAAAAATTCTGAATATTCAAAAGAATTCTGAATTCTGAATATTCAAAAGACCTTGGCAGCAAGAGACTCATACATATTTCAGATAGTTTGATGACATTTTGAAGCAACAAACTATGACAAACATGAGAAAATCATATTTTTTCTCGTGAAGAGTGTCGATTTTTCGTGTTCTATAAAGCTTGGAATCGGACGTTTTGGTGTAAGCACCTTTTTAAACACTCATAGGGAATGTAAACGGTTTTTGAGAATCACACTCATCGATACGAATTCTGGAAGTTCCCTATTATTTTTGTCTTGTTAATCTACAGCACTGGACAATTTAACACCTCCGAAAATAAAAAATCATAAATAAATACCATTGAATTGGCCAGCCTTAGATATTAATTTTGGCAAAAATCCTACAAATAGGATAGGCGCTAGTGTTGTTTACAGACAACCATGTTTTTGAAAAATTCGGTGTTAGAGTACACCTAAACGTATTTCTGTTAAAATCTCGAAATTAATTTTCCACAGCTGTACATAACTTTCACTAAACAATGAAAATTATTCGTAGCATATAGTAAAACATTTTTTCTTCTGACTGAAAAATGCAATTATTTCATTGTTGTTCTGGATATTCGTATACTGCGCATGCCAACTGAGCGCTAATCCTCAGTGCGTCACCGATGACAACGATGACGTCATGCAACAGAAAGGCTCCAAGAAAGATACCACCCATCACGAAATATTTGCCATTCACGTGTCATGTAACGGAACAGCAAAGAGTTTGATGTTTTTTGTATATAAAGAACTATTGTACTGAGTGTATACTCCATTATATAATTGTAGTAGTATTTGTCAAGATATTTCGTTAAAATATTTAATTTGTTGCAGTGTTATAGGAGAGTATTTTATTTGTCCTTCTACAGTACTGCGCGTGGTACTTAAAAAAATCTCTTTGAGAATCTTCTTGTGTGGTTTTGCCCTGTAGTATTTCCGCTGCTGCATGGCTATAGTATGAATTAAATTTCTGACTGGGAGGAATTAACTTACGATCTTTGGTTCGTAAATCTACTGTATATCTGCTAAATGCAAAAGGCTACGTTTTTGAAGAGAGTTTCCTGGGAGTGAGTTTGGTGACCGCGAGAGGAGGAAATCGAGTGAGGAGGAAAAGCTCAAGCAACAAAAATAACCTTTCCGCTCCTCGTTGCTTCCTTGTTTGCTCGGATACCTGCGTACTCGACATTCCTGAAGTAAGCGCTGAAATAACCCAGAACCACGAAGCCATAAAGCTGGTTATCGCGAAATAACTCACTGGGTGGTCTCACAGTCATATGCTGATCTCGGGTGATGATTCAATATTTTCAACACATTATGAGAATCCTAGAATACCGTTTGGTAAAATGCATGAAAATGTTACTTGTTTATCCGTTTATATGTAAAATAAATACGTTAAGAGAAATCCTGTGACAAGCATTCGAATCAGAGCCCTTCATTTCATAGATTTTGTTTGGCCTTTCATGTAGATTACTTTCCAGTGAGGTTCTCAGTTTTTATTTCCTCGCATACTACTTATGTACTACTTATGTAGTACAGAGAAAGTATTGCAATGCTGCGGAAAAAATGACGAAAACCTTTTGTGTTGAGGTACTTATAACACAACTAGTGGATAAAACTTCGTTATATGTGTAGTAAATTGCTACCTCTTGCATTCTATAATCAAAAGCGGACGTTTTGCGGGTTCTTGATTGCGAAAAATTGACTGTCGACAAAACGTCTATCTACCCGCCCCACGAGTTTCAAAAATATTTTGAATTTTGCTGGTACAGTGCATAAAAACTCAACTATATTTTCAATTTTTTCTCAACAATGGTTCTATTTTTTAAATTAACCTATTTCCTCGTTTAGGGCTAAAAATACTTTTAAAATGGCACAGTTTGTTTTGTCAACTCTCTGAATTTTCAAAAATTGCAAAAATTAGAAATATATTTAAAAAAAGGATTTGTAGCACCACTAGTTTCTTGGCCACTTCTTGGCCACAGACTCGTATCTTAATTCTTTCCACACGACTTTAGTCTCTATTTATTTTTTGCTGATCCCGGGCCTCGTCAACTGTTAGTCCAGTAAGTGTAGTGCATTTTTAACTTTCCCCGCTGGATGGCGAGATGAGGCGCCGACCTACGCCGGCTTGCGAGGTTTTCCCCAATCAGGTATCTCCCACCAGCTGTGCAGGCGACAGGCGACAAGCGCTACGCTCCCGACCGGTCTCTCGGCATGTGTGGTAGTGTAGTGCGTGTGAGGGTAAGTAGGGGTAAAGATAGGAAAAAGAAGAGGAAAGAAAGATGGCGCGCGATCCCTTTTGTTGAGGTACTGCTCCGGCATTCGTCTGGTGTTGATTCGTCGCAGAAACAACGGAAAACTATCGATCAAAACAGCCGGCCGATAGAATTCTCCTCCAGACAGCGGATGAATTCGACCTAGCTATCTGGTTAGTGTCGAAAATCCTGCAACTTTGGAACTCAGACCCCGATCAGAGAGACTGCAGCGACATCAAAGAGCCACCTCTGCCGGAATGCATATTTGTCGAGAGATTGATCCTTCCGTTGGGGGGATTGGAAGACGAAGCCTTGGCCCGCCCTCGGCCTAAGGGCGGTGAAGAAGGGGGAAGAGCGGTGGAGAAGGGCTGCGAGGGAGGGGGATTAGGGCCTCATCCAATTTGCTTCACGCGCGATCTTTTGCTGAGCCACGAAATTCGAAACGCAAGGGAACTCGGACCGGGCACCTCCCCCCCCCCCCGAGAGGCTCAGCCTGTTCGCGCAATGCCCATGCGCCGAGGCGGGTCTATCCGGTTCACGTTTACAGCCGACTCCGGTTATAGCGAACTTCTGAACACTAAAATGTTTAAGTCACTTTAACCGATGATGTCAAAATTAAAAAGAATTTCTGCACGATTATTCATTTTATTAATATAGATATACAGCAAAATACATTAACAGAACCAACTGAAAAATTCAATATCATTATTTGTCCTTAAGTCAATTAATGTCAATTGTTACGTACGTGCATGTGTCATTACTAATTTCTCTAGGTCCTTCCACAGACTTGATTCTGCATTATCCATTGCCTCTAAGTATCGTAAAGCTGTCTTGACAGACACCTTCAATGCCTCTTCCTCTGTTGGAACACCGTCACACTCTCTGAAAGCCCTTTTACTCGCCTAATAACATACGAGATGATTTCGGTAGCGGCAAGATGCAAGCGGCTAATGAAACTGATCGCTTTTCCGCGCGGCACGGCGAGTATCGGGAGGCTGTGAGGCTGTGGCAGGCGTGAGCTTCTTGTCACCTATGTAGAAAACAACGCGCTTTGTCCCGCGGAATATAACACTAAGCTTATAACTGAAGCAAGCCACCGCCAGTTGTAGCCCACGAAGAATACGGCATTTGTTTCCGCAGTTAAACTGAGTGACACAAGATCATAGTACGGTCCCCATTCCAGGTCCGCCACCTTCTCCTAAGAGACTTCTTCGATCATGACCTTTGGCAGACGGCATTTTTTTCAAGCTGTCTGGTGTTCTGGCGATGAGGCGATATGATTTTCCAGGAGGAAATCTAAGCAAAATTAAT
The DNA here is from genome assembly GCA_017312745.1 of Gryllus bimaculatus. Taxonomy (NCBI): domain Eukaryota; kingdom Metazoa; phylum Arthropoda; class Insecta; order Orthoptera; family Gryllidae; genus Gryllus; species Gryllus bimaculatus. The sequence goes on from BOPP01000147.1 coordinate 1,809,398, forward strand.
ACAAATATGGTACATTGCAGATGTTTGTATGTCAGGACATATTTCTCTACAAAAATCAATTGTCATTGTCGCAATTTACAATACATTTTTGTAACCAATCAAGAGAACAAAATATAGATTTCATTAATGAATTTCAGTTGAAACGTCTACGTCTATCAATGCTCCGTTATCTAAGCATTTGCATAGCAAACCTTTCTTGGCGGGAATTTTAATAGTGCTTATCATAATACACGAGCATTAGTTGATTTTATCCAAGGCAAATTCTCATGAACATGCCAAATGATCCTACGCAAACGAAAAAATTAAGACCGATGCAGTGTTTTATTCGTTACTTGCATTTTTTACGCTCGAGAATATTTACGTCCTAATTCTTCAACATGAAATCTATTATAAATGCTGAATAAAACCGCATTTGAAATTAAAGTTTGTCGATGGGATTGAACGAAAATTAATTAATACTTTTTTTTTAATTATAGAAAAACTCGAATCATAGTTTAAGAGTTGCTACCAATGGTACGATTTAAGTTCTAAATACGGCTAATGTTACAAGTAGCCGATTCATTCGCACATAAGCCAGTCGATTTGCATAAAGCTGCAAGACTGGCGATCAATAGGTTATTTTAGACCTCATCGGGAAATGATGGCATTGTGACAAAGCGCAGTTGGCTAAAGTCTCGTGAGTCTGAGGCGTGTTGTGAGTTCGTAAGAAGATTTTCGGCACAAAAACGCGATTCTAATCATGCGCTGCAGAGGCACAAGATTGTGGTAGAAAAAATCTTTAAGGACGGAAGCCGGACCCTCGGCGCCAGCCCGGAATTGCGAAGCGAAGCGTCAACTGAGGTAGTATGTTTCAGCCACCTCGTGTTGGCTAATGTGCACTAGCACTGAAGATTGATTCGAAGGTGTTCTCTATTCGGACTTTACACTAGAAAGGCGGGAGGAGTCATTTTGAAAGTTTTAGTTTTCTTTTCAGCCTATATTTATTTTTATGGTATTTTGTGACTTAATATTCGAGGATGTTAAAATGCTGAATTAAGATTAATTAAGAAGTATTTTAGGCATCTTAGTTTTCGAGAAAAGGGCTACTTTTTCGTGATTTACCTTCAACGACGGGAAGCAGTCAAAATGTACACTCGTTTTAAATGAAATTGGAGTAAAAATTGGTACGAGTTCTGTCCTTCAAATCTCCATCTCAACGCTGCACTGTTCAAGTGTTGATCGATTTAGCTGGAATCAATTCCTGGATTTTGTACGAATACAACTCGGGAAACAATCCAACCCAGCAACTGAACCTGACTGAAGAATCATACCACTGACAAAGACTCTAACATTACAAGAGGGCATCACTTGTCGCAGAGGACTTAGAGTCATAGAGAGTCAGAGGAGATAGAGTCAAAGAGGTTATTTTAAAAACAATAAGTCAAATGACACTTGAAATGTGGCGATACGAAAAAAGTTTGACTTGTAACCCAAAATAATTAAATATAATCGTGATTTACGTCAAAAAATGTTTCTCAATGTTCTAAAATGTGTTATAAAACTTGAATTAAAACAATTATTTAAAAAAATTTTTGAAGTCAGTCATTTTGATTGCTTGCCGTCTCTCTAGCGTTTATCCACCGCTTTTGCACAACATAAACATTCACCGGCTGTTCGATCGACCGCGAAGAGGGCGGCCGGCGGAGCGACGAGAGGTGCATCAGGTGGCGGCGGCAGAGCAAAGCGACGCGACACGACGCGCGCGCCCCTGACGACGGCGGCGGGAAGCTCTTCTCGGAAGCAGCGGCGCCTGGAAGGGCTCCAGGCGGGGGGAGGGGGAAGCAGCGGCGGAGGGAAATGTGGCGGGGGAGGATAATTTTAATTTGCAGCAGCGCGCAAGCTACTGAAACTTTTGGTTATGTATTCTTACTCATTCGCGGCTAGCCAAGGAAAGATGTCCGTGTTGTCCAAACCATGTATACTAATTTGTAGTGGGACTTCTTCTGGAGATGCCTCATACAACAAGTTTTTGTTGTGGTTTCTCCATAATTCACAAGATCTCTCTGATCACTGCACAATGTTTGCAGGGCTTTGTTGGCTGTGAAAGTCATCTTCAATACTTGAGGTAAATCTATCCCAAGACTGCTGATGTATTTTCCTCGCCAACCTCTTTACAAAATATCCAGCAGCCTGCTGCAGCAGCTTACGCACATTATCAAAATTTCACACCAGATAGCCCGCCCGTCGCTGCTTCGAGTGACGTTACGTTCTTGTTAAAATTATGCACGAGGGAAGCGTCGAGGGTGTGGCGGGACCTTACCCCTGCAACAGCACTGGAATGTCTCAGTGCACTTGCACACGCATATTCGGTTCAATGTTTGTTTCCGGGGGCGTCAACTGGAATAGTGATTGGTTCCGCTACTTTTGTCAATTTTCTTTACTTCAGGAGGTAGCGATGATTCCTTCCCGGATGGTGAGATCCAGCGCCGACCTACACGTTGGCTACTGGGGATTTTCCCTCTAGGTATCGCCCTCAGCAGGACTCCGGTCTAGCCGGGACAAGTACTAATCTCATAGCTAATCTCCTGACACGAGTTGGTGCAGAGCTACTAAATAAAAGTGTTGGGGGGGATGGAAGAGGCGGGGGTCAATGACGAGAAGAAATGATTTCGCCTGGTCCGTGGCCGTTTCTAAGGGTACTGCTCCGGCATTCGCCTGATACTGATCGGAGAAACCACGGAAAAGTATCAATCAGTCCACCACTGAAACCCACCACCGTCGAGCCTCGAATCTAAGATCTCCCCAGTCGAAAACACTGCAGTAACAACAGCTGTTGACCTTAGATATCAGTCACCTTTGGAATAGGTGAATTGTTACGGTGAAAGCCTTTTGACTATCACGTGAGCGCGCTAGTTAGCTCTGTAACGCTTAAATGGTCAGCAAATATTTAATTATATAATGGCCGATGGACCAGGGCGTGGATAAGCGAATGTATTCTAAAAAACACTCTTATCGCCTGGTAAGGACGTGGAAGTTATATGCTTTTTACGTGATCCAGCGGAAAGGGTTTAGAAAAGGGTCTCCCGACACTTTGTGTGACACATAAATCATTCATGTATGTCGTTTAGATACGTAAATCGGTCATAATCCCGCATCAGATAGGTTTAGCCAAATTCTTAGTGCGTCGCAGTGCATATTTTCTTCAAATTTATAAACTTACACGAGCCAAAACTTTTAAATTCTTAATGTGAAAAGTTGTGCTGAAAGGGCTTTTCAAAAGCGTTGAAGAATCACCCACTTCACAACATAATGCCGCCACAGGCAGAAAGCAAGAAGCCAAGAGAAGGGGAGACGGGGTTTGATAGCTTTCATATGATTCGTCCATTTCGCGCAATCCTAAAAACCAACACATTACGGGAGGTGTCGGATGTCGGACGCCGTTATTGGGACGAGGTTACAGCGGCTAAAATTTATTCGAACCAAGATATGCACAAAAAAAAGGAAATGTGTCGTTCATTTTTCCCCGTGGCAAACGAAGGTCACTTGCTGGTGGAAAAGCAAATAATACTATACGCCACAATTGTACTATCGATATTTTCCCGCCGGGTATGGATTCTACGTGTACCACGTATTCTACACATAGTTAATTTTTACCGGGAGAATAAATCCCCGGAGTGAACACCTAGGCTTTGTGCCTTTTCTCCCAGTCACTGCTTTCAGCTATTGCTATCCGGATCACGCCGGAACGCAACCTCTCGAAAACCCCCGCATTCAATGCCTGGGTGGGGCCGCCCAGTTAGCTCACAGCTACTCGCTTTCCAGGCCAGTACCGCAATCAAATTAATGCGCCGAGTCTCTCCGCAATGCCCATAGTTTCGGGCCACTGACACGACGAAGTTAAGTGCCCAACTTGGCGCAGCCGGCTCATCACTGCCTCCACTTGAAGCTATCGACGTGAGTACCGTCGAAACATAGGCAACCCTGACAGGGGCGTTCCTGCTCCCAGTCTGGGCTTTTATAAGTCGATTTTTACAGATGGTCCCGGCTAACAAAACCCCACGCCCAATCGCACCCACCTACTCCCTGAGTCCATCTTGAAGCTAACGACGTGAGTGCCGCCGAGGGACTCAGAACCGGGTGGACATCTCCGCCTGCACCTAGACCTTCTCAGGTCTTACGACGTCTGCCCCCTTCCCGGGTTTTCCCGACGGGTACACAACTCTCGTCGCGGAGGACCCCTGAATGCGTTTCGTGATTGGCGGAGGGGGGGGGGGAGACCACACAGTGGTTGGCGGCTGCCGAGCTGCAAGCGAGCAACCATGTTGACGGAAATCCATTGCTAGCCCGGAAGCCAGAAAGAAACAACACATGTGATAAGCTCAACGCTAAAACTTTTTCAGTAGTTACTCAATGTAATAAATAATACGGAAACTCGACTATGGCGCCCTATAAGAGTCGGCGTTGCATCTGGTATAGTTTTTTGTCACATTCTGAAAATTGCGCAGCGGTTCACCGGCCCCTTCAGACCGCCATACTTGCTCTTCTCTGTTATTCACAACATAGGCTAATGCCTCACAAAGCTTTAGCGTATTTTTTCTTGCAGACTCCAGATCTTAGCGTATCCTGAAGGTTCCTCGTCAATCTCCTGCTGCAGAGGATCGGGAGGGTTGGCTGCAAGAGTGTTGAGTTTCAATGAATTTTTTATTAAAATATTTTATTTTTTTATTTTTACGTTATTGCTTGATATTGACTTCGATACGGATCTCGATGTACACTGCATAACTCACCTGGATGGAGAGAATCTTGGTTACGAGGGATACATGAAAACAGTTGAATGGTGCTGCATGTTTTCTTATGGATGGAATTATAAAAGGGAATCATGGGACCGAGATATGAAAAAACTAATCGAGTCTAATTAACAATTAGTTATCTAGTAAATAAATCAAACTAATTCAAATTACGTAAAAAAAATCATAACTGCAAATCATGAGTACGTGACGCTACAGCCATTAGTCTCCTAAAGCAGCGCGGTTAGATCACGGGAGTAGGAGGGGATGCTCCCGCAGTGGAAGGCCGACAGCGGCGTCGCCTGCCTCGGTTTGCGGCGATTTCCCCTTCCACGTATCACCAGCCCTCGTAAGCTCGAGCACTCATCTTATGTGCTGGAGCAGGGACTAAAACCCGAGGACGTCGCTTAGTGATGGCTTGTTTGATTCGGACCATCAGGCCCACTCTTCCGCCTGACCACGCCAATTTCGCTATATTCGTTTCCCCATCTAGCGGAGAAAAAAGTACCAATCGGTAGAAGAAACAGGCGATTTGAAGCTCAGAGGCATCAAGATCTTTTAAATGCAGTAAATCTATTACATGGGACAGCTGACTTTACTTCTCCTGACCTGACGACCTGTCATCGCCATCGGTGGGCAACGGTAACGCGGTTTGTCAATCCATCGTGCACTGGTATTCGATAGGTACACGATATATCTTTGAACGCGTCAAAAGATGACCTGCCAAACATAAGTGCGTAATGATTTTCCGACCACCATCCAGTGGGAAAATACCACATGATGAACTTAGTTATGTAAATAGCTACGTGGGTGTCCGGGAGACGACGCGTCCTAGGCATTTCGCCCTGAAGAAGGTCGCAGAATGACGGCCGAAACGGCGCCTTTGCTAGAACGCAGTATCTCCCGGACAGCCAAATAGCTGACACCGGGCGCAGAAGCCTCCGCTCTCATTCGTTATGCGTCCCCTCCACATTTATTGTCAAACGTAACAATCTTCGAGATGCCGCGTTCGAAGAGCTTTTCCAGATTATCAATTATAAAGTGGTGTGGTCTCTGTATTACAGATCCACATGTTGAAATGCATCCTGCTTGAAATTCTTATGTTACAAATTATTTTCTCCTCGAAAAGATTTTTTTTTACATTGCCAAATAGTTTCGCATAGCGGTGTAAATGATTCTTTGGTCTGCTCTTAAAAGTCCCGTAATTGAATCCATTTTTTTCCTTTTTTCCCTCGCCCCCATACGGTACCGGCCATAACCTAAGGCACGGGAGTAGAAGCGTTCTTTTTACTGTTTTCTGCGCTATGAGGACTGACGATTCGTGATTACGGAGAAAGAGGAAATCTGCGTACGGAACAAGCGCATTCACCGTTACAGTAAATGATACTTACATTGGGACAGCTGATTTACTTCCCTGCTTAACGAAACATGAAGATTTTTTCACCCTTACAAATCCACGGCTTCGATGGTTTGAACCCTCAACCATAGGTAGAATAGGCCGATTGCGGCCGAACGGGTTAGTAGTAAGGGTAGTGGATTACCTGCAGTCCCCTCCCCCGAAGAAAACTTCTGATTGCGCCTCTGACCTCTGATGAAGCATTCACACATCTCAGTGTACTCGTATAGCCTAATCCTCGCGCAAGTGCAAGTAATAAGTCGACAAAGTTTTATCGCAATCAGATTGACGGTACGTCTGCATAAAATACAAACAAGCAAACAAACATTGATTTTTACATATTAATAAGTTTCAATAATTCGTGAAAGTATGTGCTGTATCTGAGACTGCACTGCAGTGTTCAACCATGGTTGGGAATTGCATTTGAGTCCTTGTGGGGAAGGGTAGGGTGGGGGGCGAGAAAGGCCATGTGTCTCCTGCAGGCGCCGGGCCGGGCGCGGGAGGAGGGGGTGGATTTCGGCGCCAGACGGCGGCCGGAGGGGTTTGAGCGGCGGCGGGGGCGTGGCTCGGGGTCGATGGCCGCCGTGGGGCAAGGGCAAGGACGGGGGTGGGGGGGCGGGAC